>CALNHX010004714.1:0-16449 GCA_940337035.1 Agriotes lineatus
GTCTAAACTCAAATCAGTAGAAGAAATTACATTACCAAGGTGGCTTTTTACCAAAAAGGAAACCCAAATGGAACTGCATGGATTCTGTGACGCCTCCGAAAGAGCTATTGGAGCCGGAGCCAGAGTCATCACGTCATCAGGCCAATCCAAGGTATCATTATTAATAGCCAAATCCAAGGTGGCACCAGCTCGAGCAAAGACAACCCTACCCAGACTGGAACTCTGCGCAGCAGTACTACTTTCTAATCTATTACAACGGGTAATCACGGCACTGGACATTCCTAAGGGATCTACCTTTGCCTGGACCGACTTCATGGTCACACTAGGATGGATAAAGGGAGATCCAGTAAGATTTTTTTTTAATTTATTTATTTATTTATTTATTTTAACTGCAACCAACAGCATAGAGCCAATTACAGGTTACAGGATAATAATAAGTATAATTTAATGTAACACTGCAATCCGTACCAATAAACATTAGAAAGGTAAACAGAAAAGAAAAGCAAACAGAATATCATAACATAAAACAATAAATTACTCTTAAATGAAATGAAATGAAATTAAATTACATTACTCATTAATTAAATTAAATTAAATTACTCTTAAATTAAACCAAACTGCCGAAAAAGTTTAAAACTATACATAAACATAAGCATATACATAAACATAAACTATACATAAACTAATTGTATTATATTTTTGAATGTAGAACAAAAACTTACGTTTATAACGGTCACCCTACCAGGAATCCAGTCATGTTCCACACAACGCATTCTGACATTTATATTTATAGATACTAAAACTATGTTGAAATATATCTACAGACATTGATATTGTATTATAGGTCTTACACATTCTATAAAGAGGAGAACTGATAAATACATTTGTTCTAGCCGTTGGTAAATGAAATAAAATTTTATACCTGGATGTCAGCTTAGGAACCAGAAAGTTTATTTTGCTTAAAAATTTCTCGCATGAATTGACCTTATAGTGTACTATTTGATACAAAAAAGTGAGCGCTGATAATTTCCGTCGATCTTCTAATGTATTTATGTCGTAAGTGCTGAGTAGTTCGCGATAAGGCTTAAAAATTGGGTAAACACCACTCATTTTAAAATCTAAATATCGTATAAACTTTGATTGAATTCTTTCAATTTGTTTAATTTGGATATTATATAAAGGTGACCATATTATAGAACAATATTCTAGTTTTGATTTGACATACGCATTATAAAGAGTTGTTAATGTAATGTTACTGCTGAAACTATGAGAATTTCTAATTACAAAGCCTAAAGTTTTTAAAGAATCGTTAGTTATTTTTTGAATATGATAGCTGAATGTTAATTTCTTATCAAATACTATACCAAGATCACTAATTGTTTCTTTACTAACGAGTAGGTTTCCATCCATGGTATAGTGAAAGTTGATAGTCCTTAATTTTCGTGTAAAAGTTACCTTAGAACATTTAGATACGTTAAAAAACAGTAGGTTCTGTTGACTCCATTGAAAGATTTTATTAATATCTTGCTGTAGCTGCTCACAAGAAGCTGTTGAGTCAATCACACGCCACATTTTAAAATCATCGGCAAACAAAGCATACTCCGATCCTGTTACGACCTCCGGAAGGTCATTTATGAATAATAAAAAGAGTAAAGGCCCTAAAATGGAGCCTTGGGGGACACTTGATATAGCCTTATATCTCTCTGACATGCTTCCATTATAAACGACCTTCTGCCATCTACTACTCAGATAAGATTCGATTAGTTTAATTAAAGCAGCATCGAAACCATAATTTGGTAATTTGCTCAACAGTATTGCATGGTTAACCCTGTCGAATGCCTTGGAAAAGTCAGTATATACCACATCTATCTGCTGATTTTTATCCAAGGCATCAGCCAGATCCTGCGTAAATGATATTAAGTTGGTACATGTTGATCTTTTTGGCATAAAACCGTGTTGCTCACTAACAATGATTCCGTGAACTTGTGAAAAATTTTTGTTGTACAATACCTTTTCAAATACTTTAGATATGGCTTGTAAGAGATATATCGGCCTGTAATTAATAACATTAGTTTTGTCCCCACTCTTAAAAACTGGACACACCTTTGATATTTTCCACTGATCAGGATAATCAGAAGTTTTTACACAAAGATTGAAAAGAACTGCATCGGTTCTGCAAGAAACTCGGAACATGCTTTATAAATATAGATAGGAATTTCGTCGAATCCCATCGATTTCTTAGGCTTGCAGGATCTTAGTGCTTGTTCGACATCGTCTGGCTGATACAACCGATATCAAATAAAGTTACATCATTTTGCTTAGGCTGACAACCATTCTGAGCAGTCTGGTGCAAATAAACAGACTCAAAATTTCTAGCGAAAGCATTAGCAATTTCTAAGTTAGTTTTTAATGGTTTATTGTTTATATGCATATTGTTAGCTATGAAGTTCGATTTTTTCTTTGTTTTAATAAACGACCAAAATTTACTAGGATTATTTTTTATGTTTTCTTCCATTAAGGTGCAATAGTTTTTATACTCTACATTTATTTCGCGTTTGATTTCCTTCCTAAGAAGTTTAAATTTCTGTGTTTACCGAGCATTTTGATTGTTATATTTTAATTTTCTACGTAGCCGTGACTTTTTGGCTATATTCCTCTTTATAGAATTTGTAAACCAAGGCGGAAATTTAGCGATTGATGACTTAGTTTTTGGAATTGAATTATCCAGTGCATAATAAAAGAGTGCATAAAACCGATCTACTGCTTCGTTGACATTTGTGTACTCCTTTAAATCTCCCAGTTGGTATTTTTTAATATTAAATACAGTTTTAGAAAATCACCTTTTTTATAATTGTACTGCTGTTTGTAAATGGGTTTTACGTGGTAACTATTTTCGCATTTAATGAAACACTCGAGAGCTGGGTGATGACCGTCCAGAGGTACAAATGGGTCATCCGACCTGCAGACCGACACTTGTACATTTGACAACACATAATCAAGTATCCTATTGCTATGATTTAATATGGTATTAAATTGTGATAAATTTAACAAACTAATGAATGCCTGAAATTCTCGCCCAATGTTATTTACTACACGATCTACATTTTGAGGATATAGCGTAGGTATATTAAAATCCCCAACTATCAACAGATTTCTTTTGGATAACAGCTCTAAATTATTAATAACGTTGTTATAAAATATTTCATATTCGGGTAGTCTAGATGCCGGAGGAATATAGATAGCACACACGTAGAAAATTTCACTGCCAATTTGAACGCGCACCCATAGTTCATCAACAAGTGTAGGCGTCTTTCCATTCAACCAGGATGTCTATCAGTAAAAGAAATGGAAGACACCATCCTCACACTCATCAAGGTCGTCCAAGGAAGTGATCCTATTTTGAAGGCAACAGGCTCTCAACTCCAAAAGAGAAAATGTGTGGACTCCAACAACAAAATCGCCAATCTCAATCCGTTCATCGATCAACATGGAATCATCCGTGTTGGAGGAAGACTAGAAAATTCAAATTTATCCTACCACGAAAAACACCCAATTATCCTTTCTTACTCCAACCATGTTTCCAAATTAATAATCCATGAGCCACATTTACGCACCTTACACGGTGGCACTCAACTCACACTGTCCTATGTTCGAAGAAAATATTGGATCATCAACGCAAAGAAAGCCGTCAGCTCCAGCATCAAGAAATGTTTTCGATGCATCCGATTCAAGGCAGAGGCAGCCCAGCAATTAATGGGGAATCTTCCATCAACCAGAGTCAATTCAACCCCGCCATTCTTCCATTCAGGAGTGGACTATACCGGTCCAATACAAATTCGAACATCCAAGGGAAGAGGGCATTCTTCATCAAGGGGTACATTGCTGTTTTTGTCTGTCTATCAACCAAGGCAATACATTTAGAAGCCGTCAGCGACATGACAACAAACAGCTTCTTAGCAGTCTTTAGGAGGTTCATCGCCCGAAGAGGACGCTGTGCACATCTTTATAGCGACAACGGAACGAATTTCGTTGGAGCAAGAAAGGTCTTGGACAAGAAAATCCGTCAAGCAATGGAAGGCCCAGTTATCCAAGAAATTTATCCAGATAGACAGATGAGGAATTCAAAGAAAATCTCCAAATTACTCCAAACACGTATATCTGCAGTCCAACAGTCGTGAAAGGAATTGAAAATAACCCAAATTGCATCATTGATGATATATATTATCGAACGGAAGTTAGTCAATGCAGCCTACGAAGACATCAGATCCAGTCCATTATTTGTAAACAACTATACATGGAAAACACCTGGATGTTCGTAGTCAACAAGCCAACCCGAATAGCTATCACTTGTAGTGGCAATAGGGAAGAAATCACTGTCAACACTACAGGTGTAATTCAAATCTCGTCAGACTGCATCATCCAAACTACAAAGAATACGTTAACCCCCAGGCATAACAAGAAATTCAAGATCCTAGCAGGATATTCCAAGGCGTCAGCATCAATTTTACCAACACAATAACACCCAACTTCTTTTCAGAAATTGCAGAGGAGCCAGAAAACAGTCAGACCACTTCGAGGATCTACAAACTTCGCAGTTGGAATTCAGCAGTACCTAAAGGACATTACTTGGAAAACCATCCGCCACCACTCCTATCTATCCAGCGGGATCACGGGCAGCCTATTGGGGAGGGGCTATTCTAATAGGAGCTTTCTACTACATTCGGAAAAGGATCAACCGAAGGAAGCACCAATCCAAACAACGCCAGTCAGCCGTAGAAAAATATCCTTTAAAAACCCTTAATGTGGAAGAAACAATATAGTTTTTTCTTTTTCTTTTCGTCAGCCTAAAATTGGCAATATGTTTAAACTTGATTTAAACACACATAAATTTTAATAACAAAATTTACGAAACCAATCAGAAGTTCTAAATGTAATTCTGATTTCATAAACAAACAGTTTTAACCTCAAGTTTTACTTCATAATTTCGCAAGTTTATATTTAATTTATATCCGTTTTAATCTTGAATTAAAACAGGCAAAATTCAGTCCCATTTAAGAAATCTTAACGAATATTGTTTCGCCAACATTGAGTTTAAACACCGCAGTAAAAATGCAACTCGGCATTTCGCTTGATAAGCGACCTAGAAAGCCAAGTTCAACGCTTCAGTCTGCAAACCCATGCGGAACTATAAAAGGCTTATAGTGCTGAGTTGCGGTCTTCGGACCTTTAAACGCATTCTATTACACTTCACTATTATGAACTTTGAATTGTTACTTAGTTAAGCATTCTTGTTTTGTATAAATACACCGTTTATTTTCGTAATAAAACAATCTGCATTTAATGTTTGATTCATTCACTACGTCGCCACCCTGATACTAAGCCATAATACATCGAGACGTGAGGCTGCGTCTCCAGGGTGGTTTACTGTCGTCCCTTTCAAGTACTATTGACTACATTGGTTTAAAACGTAAACACAGTCTTGTTTACGTGCTTGAGGGATAGAACCAGAGCAAAGCAACGGAATCCTGATCAACAGCCTCCAGGCAATTCTGTTCATATTCGTTGTCCAAAGTAATCGACCAACTTCCTTAGAAACTGTTTTCGAGAGTAAGGCTCGTAATCCATGTCTTTAAATACTTTTTCGATTTCCAGCTCTAAGTCGTTTATGGAAAACTGGCACAGAATTTTTCAACAGACTCACAAACTTTCAAGAATGCCTCATGCTTCTGGTTATCGTTCGGTCGACCTCGCGAATCTCCAAGTTTTTCCAGCTTTCCTCCCGAAGAGAATAAGAGACGGCAGTCCTTGTGATACCTATTTGGCTTCAGCAGCAACCAGATCTCCGCAAGTTCCGACGCGAACCAGAACTTCTTCACCCCACTTGTCCGTTCCGGCGACAGCTTCAGACATAATTTTTTCTTTAATCAAAATAGTAGATACTTGTATGACTGTTTTCCAGTTGTAATACTTTTTATTTTTTTAATCGACTAGGCGCCGGGTTACCGCAAAATAAGCAAACCTCTTTAATGTTATAACCCGGAATTTCAGAACGAAAGGTGGGTGCTGCAGTCGAGCATGATTGCTGTGACGGTCCAGCTTTTCATTTTGTTCTCGAATATGTTTTAAAATTGTATCATTTCTCGTGTAGGATTTCTCAAAACAGAAACAATCATCAATTATCAAATTTGTACCTTCCTATACTAGCCCGCAATGGCGTATTATTATTCAAAATTTAATTCGTCAAAATAAAAATAATAAAAATTAATTCGTCACCTGCATTCCTGATGCACTTCGATTGATTTCACGTTCTTAAAAATGTCACGTAAACCATCACAACGCTTTTCACTAGCAGTCAGTAATGTTTTCAGTCCTTTTTTACCAACTTTAGTAATAACACGCTCACTTAGTGGCAGTTTACACAAAACACATTTCTCCATCTTCAACTAAACAATATAAAAAATACAAGCACAGTAATATCGGAAGACTAGATCTCTCAAAGAATGCCGCCGCACAAGTGAAACATTACGCAATAGACAAATAATAAATAGCGAAACCAAAAAGCATATAATGTCATTATATGCTCTTTGGCGAAACCGGTTTATTTGACCTTGAAATATCAATACAAGCTCGAACATCGTGCTTAGGTCACGTCGCGCGGGGTGCTACTATATTAGCCCAGTTACATTAGACTGAAAAACGCAGCATCGGCCAAAAAAATCCAAGTGAGCTGAAATTTTGCATACACCTTCATTTTGACATTACAAATAATGTCTCAAAAATCCCCATCGATATCATGCTTGCGTCTTGAGTTATTCAAGGTCAAAGGTGACAGAAATTAGTTTTTCTGTGTCGTAGGACCTTTTTAGTTCTTACAAGAAATGAAGGCTAGGAAATTCTCTACAAAAAAGATTATACAGGTTTTTTACGTACAACTAACCATTCAGTAAATAATACACTGTTAAGTTTTGTAGACTTTACTTTCTTTTACGATAAAGGAAGTATTGGATTCACCCCAAAAATTCGAAATTGAGTTTTCAACAGATCTTCACGTTTTAGAGTCCCCTGAACCCAAAAAACATGTTTTTGCTCATTGGTCTGTGTGCTTGTGTTACTGTGTGTCTGTCTGTCTGTGAACAGAATATCTCAAAAACGAAAAGAGGTATGGCGTTGAAACTTCATATATAAGTTTTGTGTGTTATCTAAATGCGACAGCAAGATTTTGAAGAAAATCGCATAACCGGAAGTATGGTGTTTACTCTTGTCGGAGACTTCAGTACTGTCGTACGTAAAACGAATCGTCGTTGCTAAGCAGAAAAGTGTTGCTAATGCATAAAAGTACCCTATTTCTAAACCATTTTAAATATAGAAAAAATGAAATGCGATAAAAACTATGTATTTAATATTTTCAAATAACAATTACAGAAACAATAAAGTTTGGAGCGTGCAATTTAATATAAACAACTTAGTTTTTAAAATAACTTTCTGTAAGTGGCGTCTTTTACAGCGAACACATTGTTCTAATTTTCTAACGCAATTTTGCATTACTCGTTATAGTAACTTCTGATCTATGGCTCTTACTTCTTCCGTGATGCGATTTTTTAGATCTTCAAGTATTAGAGGATGTCTGCTTTGGAATACCTTAAACTTAAGGTAACTCCATAAGAATGAATTTTCTAAAATTAAATTAGGCGAACGTGCTGGAAAAGGGATATCATCAGATCTTAAAATTAGGCGCCCTGGAAACATTTCTCTGTTCGAAGGAAATTTTCAGCAGCAAACACGTTTTGGTTTATTTTAAAATGCGCTATAGCACTTAAAATTGCACACTTTTAGGAAGATAATGACGTACCAATGTCGTTTGTTAATCGCATGCTTTTTGTTTTTCGACCTACTGAAAACCACCAGCACCTATTGCATAACCCTGTACCTTATCTAACGAATATTATTAATAAAGTATGATCAAAAACTTTTACCCTTTAGAGGGCTGTGGATTTTTGTAAAATTTAAGTTATGTTGGCAGTGATGAGTAAAGTTACTTAATAATATAACCTATATAATTTTAACATAATCACTTAACCTTGATAGAATGTTTAATGCTGAACACAAAACGGTACTGTGTATGAAAAATGGAGGAAATTACTTTGAACCACTGCAGTTTTTGTTGTTATTAACGTTTTTATGTATTCAACAAAAATATTGGTATTTGTTAAAATGACATTACTGATATAGCCTTAAACAGACAAATATAAAATGCCAATGTGACTTCTACTACCAGAACTGCCAACATAAATTTCTAACTAAAAAATTTCATAACCCTCTAGAGAATCAAAGTTTTCGATCATATACCTGATTCACAGATCAAATTTTTCCAGAACGTTGGAAAATTGTCAATGTAAGTTCAGTCCATAAGAATAATTCTTATACAGAGACAAAATATTTAAAACCTATTAATATTTTACCTGTTTTATGGAAGGTTTTAGAATAAATTATGAGTAGTCAAATTAGAACTGTGAAGTCATTAGTCTAGCATTCATAAAAGCTTACAAAGGTGGTTAAAAAGTGAGTAAGAGTAAAAAAACTTACGCTATCTATTGTTGTGATGGTTATACGGCTTTACTATATACTTAATATTTAAAATAAAATTTAGCTAGAGCCTCCCATCGCTAACATAAATTTCTTTTGGGTTCAGCAAATATTACATATTTATGAAACGCTCAGGGATAATTATTGTGAATTACTTTATGTTTGACTTGAATTGATGCTCGTATGACCCTACTTTTAGATAGAATCTAATTGTAAATTAAATTAATGTTGGCTAGCTCAGGTAAGCAGAGATATTAACACAAGGTGTGGGTCCTCAATTATTTTATTTAAAATTCTACCGTACGCCTATGTGCGTAGTTCAGATACCCGCTAAAATGCTACATCAGATCTAAATAAAATTACGTTTATGAAAGTCATCAAGTGATTGTCGTTTGGTGGTTTTTAGTTAATTAAATACAACTCAATGAGTAAATCTCACAGGTAAATTCATCATTTCCCGGTTTCTAGTAGCGTCAGTAGCTATATTTTGTTTCTTTCAGGCAACAACCGCGCCTTGATTGTTTTAAGCCCAAGCCAAAGAAAGATCCCAACCTCACTTCTGCACTTGGATTTTTCAATTTTAATTTTTACAAGGAAATAATTCGCCTGGGCTCTGTTATACAGCGACGTTTAAGCAGCTTCTCAACAGGTACTCATTGGTATAATTTATATTGGCTTCACCACTAACCTGCGAAACTTTTCTTGCATGCCCGTTCGAACCTCGGCCGCAGCAAGAATGTGCCCAGATCTTCTCTTGAAGTCGGTTGCCGGATGTGCGGTGTTGATGTAGTCCTCGTAGGGCTCGCCTGCTATCGCTGGAACTGCAAAACCAATCCGGGATGCATATACGTAATCTGCAGACGCATAAGGTATTATGACAACTGTTCGGTTACAATCGGCAATTGATTAATACGGCGCCAATGAAAGTTTAAGTAAAGTGCAGACACAGAGAGGTATTAGACGTCTGCAGTTTACTTAGTGGTTTCGCTTTGACTTGCTATATCGTATTAAATGTCGTCTAAAATTACTATAAATTATTGAAATATAGAAAGTCTGCTCCCAGAAGGCTAGGAGTACAATTTGTAAACGACACACAACTGTTTGATTAAATCTAACTACCAAAGATGAAGTTGAGGTTAGCTTCGCATGTTTATCTTTCGACCAACCGACCGAAAAAACAGACCGAAAAAATGCCGGTAGATATACAAACTGTATCTAACCAAATTTAGCGCTTACAAAATGTAATTTTTCGAAAACAGTTAAAAAAAATCTGGTCTGGTACATTCACACAACTTCCTTTTACAGTGATTTTATAATTAACCATAAATTTTATTTTTAATTTTTAAGCATTTGTCAAAAATTTTCAAAAATTACAAATTTTACAGAAACCGTACAAAATAGAGCGTTAGTTGAAGCGACAAATTTTCTCTAAAATTCTCTGCTTTTATTCAAAAACTTTCTGTCGCATCTAGATAGTACACAAAACTTATATATGAAGTTTCAACGTCATACCTCTTTCGTTTTTGAGATATTCTGTTCACACGACTCACACACACAGACAGACAGACCAATGAACAAAAACATGTATTTTGGGTTCAGGGGACTCTAAAACGTGAAGATCTGTTGAAAACTCAATTTCGAATTATTGTAAAAGGTGACATTTTTTATTTTATTTTTATTGGTTGAAGTGATTCATTTTCGTATACACAACAGGACGCAAACTACTTTTACGTTCTAAAACGCGTCCAGCGACGTTTGAATTAATTTAGTAAATAAAATGGATCAGAATATTTACCAATTTATTATTTCAACTTAAACAGTTAGTTTTAACCCTATAATTATACTAAAGTTAATTAATTACTATATGTAATTACATTGAATTTCAATGTTAAAATGACATGAATTTTATAATTATTATTCATAATCTATCAAATAAATTCATGTTGACAGTTCTATCATTTGTATTTCAATTTTGCTTAATATTAATTCAATTTTCGCAAACATTTTATTTGTATCTCGTGTTTCTTTAACGAAAAATCATAAAGAAAGTATCACTTTTTAACAAAAAAATCATAAAGAAAGTAACACGTTTTTAACTATTTTATTGAAATTGCGAATTGTCTATTTGACAGTTATAAATGTTGAAGTCTTTTTCGACCAAATTTCGAGTTACAAGGGATCACTATGCAAAAAATAACGTGAACAACACATATGAAAACAACTTTTTTTACTCATTTGTAGTTTGTTTTGAATGACTACATGTATTCACATACATTTTCCGATGGCCATCCCACACGTGTGTTACATACTATTTTTTCTGCGACGGTTTCGCATTCTACAACAAATTTAATCTTTTAATTTGACATTTGTTAAAAAGTTGTCGGTTTTAACCAATCATAGTATGATTCTTACATGAGAGTGCAAAAAGTGAGTACTTTCTGCACTGTCGTAGAAGTAGCATATTATTATACTAGTTTAATAAGAGGGCCTATTGTAACACGAGTGGGTTTGGGGCATGACGTGCGCAACGAGGAGTGCTCAAATAGAGCTGCAATGAATTTTATTCAACGACGATAATACACTAATTTTATTTAATTTCAACAAAAATAATCAAAACTTTTAATTTTGACATTTCATAAATATGACAATCTGTCAATTGTCTGAAACAATATTTTTCATATGAAAACAACAATACAGAAACAGTGTTTTGGTAGACTCCATCACAGCGGTGTTATAATAACCACATTAAAACATTAATATCCTAAATAATATCTGTATTATTCGTCAAAAGATAAAAGTATAGTTTGTTTTTCGGGGGATGAAGATTTGTTCACTTGCAGCGTCATGATAATTTTACGAGCGAAAAATTTTATCGCAAGAAGTAAATGTTATTTTTTCTACGAATATTAAAAAATAAATTTACATTATGTATTGCAAAAACTACAAATGAATTTAGAATCTGGCCGTTTTTGGCTTACTTAATCTAGCCGTAATAAACAAAATAGCCACCATTCTTGCGAGCAAACAATTGGTTATTTATTAATTTCCATAGCAACGTGCACTTTCATCTGTAGAGTGAAATAAAGAGCTACTTTATAAGCGCTAAACTATCTAATAAAGCTCTATTTTATAGCGCAGTAATTTTTTTCATAAAACTATTACTCTCGTAAAAACAATCACTTTTTGTACAACTGTCATTAAAAATTACATTTTTATTCCAGGTAACTACGCTAATATATGTCAAAATTAATATTATGAGAGAGCACCTTAAAAGTACACACTTTTAAGACGTTAAAAATATTTAGTAAACCAATATTTGTCAGGTAACTAAAGAAAATCAATAACTTTCAGTTGTTTGACAGCTCGATATTTGAAAAAATATAGTAAGGCTTTCTGTATTCTAATCAAATGTCAAAACTAACATGATTATTTTGAAAAAATGTCTACAACTGCTTTCTATATTATAATCAAAAGTAATACTATAAGTACTTCGATATTATCGGGTTATATGTCGATAACTTGTTGCACAATAATAAAAGAGTGTCAGTTTGGCAGGTTAAATAGTCCGACCGCGTCAGCGGAGGATTATTCTGTCAAACTGACACGGTTTGTTATTGTGCAGGAAGTTTGAGACGTATAACCTGTTCGAAGTACGCATTGTATTCGATTTGATTATTTTTGAGTAAATTTTAATATTAGGATCAAATAAATATTTTATTGCAGCTCGATTTTTGTATATTAACCTAGCTGAAAGCCATCTCCATGAAAACAAGATCAAATTGACAAAAGCAATGTATTGCGTCGCCTAGTGAAGTTAGTCTAGTATAATCGATTTTGTATAATCGAAATTATACAAGATAACTTAACTAAATCCAGCCTTCTGATTGGTTGAGATTGCTACGAAAAAAATAATCACTTATAATACCATGAGTAGTCAAAGTTATGTCGACTATTTTTGCGGTGGTGTCACGAATGTCCATTGCGCTTTGGTACGATTAGGACGAATGCGCTAGCACGAGTCCTAATCCCAAGCGCAATGGACATGAGTAGTGAGTGATACCACCGCAAAAATAATCTACTTAACTTTGACTAAGAATGGTATTCGAGGGACCATTTAATGACCAAACTACTTTTTCAAATTAATTTTCAGTAAATCTAGCAACAAACTACGCAATTTCTATAGTAACAGAACACTAATATTGACTTTTTCTAATAAAAATAGCATTTGTTAAAAATAGTCATATACAATACCGCGAGCGGTCGACGAATTGCCGAAAATTTTTGTCAAAGTGTATGAGTGTTTATTGCTTTGATATAAATTGGTCGAGTGCGACAGCACGAGACCAATTTGAAGCAATAAACACGAATAAACACTTTGACAAAAATTCATGCAATTCGTCGGCTGCAAGCGGCATTTGAAGGACTATTCATCGAACAAAATTGACATTTCTTAGTAATTAATCAATTTTATCACGTCCTCTTTGAAAATAAAAATCTGTTGACGTAAAATAAATTGTTTGTCAAATTTGACATTTCTAATATCATATTTGATTAATTTTACAGGAAGTTAAATAAATGTCACAGGAAGAGAAAAAAATTGTCATTAAAACTCCGCTAGCGGAATTGTTGCACAATTTTACGCTGATTGGTGGCAAATGACATAAATACTAAATTATGATTGGTGAATAGTTAACTTGAAGGAGGTGAGTTGAATAGTCACTTGAATACCTTCTAGGAAGATATATCCACTGATATTTTTTTGATTGGTCAAGAAACGTCAGAATTCTAGATTTTCATTGGTTACTTTTTGACAGATGACAGGTGAATTGAATAGTCAAATTAATAAAAGTTACATTAGTCAGTAAAAATGATCTTGCTGATTTTTAACGACAGTTGTACAATAGTATATTGTACAACTAATTATTAAAGTCATACTTCTTTCACGAATTTGAAGTTTTATTAATGAGGGCGAAGCATAATCATCACTGGTAACTCGAAATTTGGCCGAAAAGCAGTCATATTACAAACGTGCAGTAACGTGAGAAAATTCTTATACCAAAATTAATTATTGAAATCTAATTACATCTGACCAAATATCTCTTATTTAATTGGAATAAACCGAACATTTCAAGAGAAAATACAATACTAATAATAATAGTCTGTATTTATCAACTCAAGATACAATAAATACGAAATAATAGTGGTCACGGTGCTTGCGTAAAGTGCAGACGCATTATAATTCAACACGTCTGCAGCTGTACGACTTCGGAAAAAACGATGTGATGGGTTATACCTTATGCGTCTGCAGATTACGTATATGCGTCCGGGATGTCCTCAAATGGGTCGATATGGTGCCTCGAAGCTCTACCGCAGGATGGAATCGGAAGCCGATGTTGGAATTAACTTTTGGCGTTGGATTTTTTTGCCTTCATTTGTGCGTGAACACGACCACGTAAATAGCACTCTGGTGAATTTTTAAGGCTGTAACTGTATGTAAAGGTACTAAATTTTAAATTAAAACACCAGCCACTTTTCAAGCTGTCACCAGCAAATTTTATTCAATTGTCTCCCTCAAAGTTATTAAAACAATTGCATATCAATACAAATAAGTCAAATTAATTCCTTATAACAATTAAACACCTTAAAACTAATCTTTTTACAAACTTTTGCTTAATTACTAAATTTGTTCCATTAATTTTGTCAATTTTGTCTTTCACATCACTGTGTCCAGCACTTATTAACAATCCTTTTTCACTACGTTCTCACTGATCAGTTCTTCCTTTCGTGAACTTCCACAAGAAACACTTCAGAGTTCAACTAAAAGTCCATTTCATTTTTCCACTCCTGCATCAAATTAATGTTCGGATTTTCAAATAATCTTGCATGTTAATTATTAATTTTCTTCCCTTTATTTGCTTTCAGATTTATTCCCGTGTGCTCTTTGCACTCTGTTTTGCCTTTTGCATTTTTATACCTTTTAAGAATATGCTCAAAGAGAAATTTATACAACGATTTCTGACTTGCAATTTACCTCGACAAGCATGTGACCATTCTTTTCATAATCGATTTACCAATACATGGATTGGCTTTTGCATTTTACCATCCCCTTTTAATATTCTAAACTAATTAAATATTGTGGTCCCATTCCTATTAGGTTTAGAACTCTGCCTTTCCTTTTATGTTACGAATTTAATACTTATTACAGGCATTGCTTTGCCAATTTGATTGCTAATTCAAATTTGATTTTATTTTATTTGTTGCCATTAAATCCTATCTCCCATTCTGAGCTTTATGACCTATTCATTAGTTTGCTGTGCTCGAGATGTGCGATTCAGGGCTTAAGACCATCTCACTATATGCAATTAATGCCAACTTAGCTTTAGCTTAATGTTACAATATATAACTATATGGAAATGGAAATGTGCAAATAAGTGAGATATAGACTAATTGGGTGTAGTTTCCAGCTTTTCTTGGAGAAATTGCTAATTTTGGATTGGAATGATGTCTTATTATCTAAAACAATAGTAAAATACGAGCCCAGAATCATATCATTTGGCCCAGATAAGTAAAGCGCTTACATTTGCTGCACCACGTGGGAATTAGCACGCTGATTTAAAATTAGTTGAACGCTTAAGTCACTGTTCAGTGTTCACAATAAAGTTCAACTCGAAGGAAATTCGGACTATGTAACTGCTTCGTGAAACTCAAAGGTTAAACTAATTGCAGCAACACTTAACAAGAAGATCTGACCTTCAGAGTTCCCACAAGAATGTATTGGGATAGACATTAGTCATTTCATAGATTGTCATTAAATGATCCATCCTGAGTTAAACCTATTCATGTAAAATGTCATTTAAGACATTCTTTAGAAGCTTAGAACTACCTTAACTCTTTACAATTTCAGACAAAAGGGAATTTAAAGCTTCTTAGAATTTGCCTGTATTTTAGGGAAAATAAAAGCAAAATATGAATTATATCAATGTAAAAATGTATGCACAAATGATCGCACAATCTTCTTAAAATGAAATGCATTTTTTATTTTGGAGAAAATATGCTTGAATATGCTCTTGATAAAATTTTATGCACAAGGGTCCTAAAACATGAAAATATGCAAACATTAATTGGCTTAATTAAACTCCATTTTTGCACGATAGAACGATTTTACTTAGTTACCGCGTTTGTTGCCAAATCAGTAAGTTATCTTTACTGGTTACTAAACAGAACGGTAAGTAATTTACTTGGCGTTCTAGAACGGTAAGCAAAAATTCCAGGTTAGCAGGTTAGGTTTTGCGTCAGTTATGACACAGACTGACACAACATGCTAACCTGACATAGACTTACAGTGACACCAACATATTATTCTCGATTTACTCGCTTCTGAGTCCGTTAGGTGTTTATTCTGTGGTATAATGTCCACATTTTACTGACGCTTGAAGAAAAACACACTTCTATCGTGCAAAAAACGTCATAAAAATCACGAACGTTAAGGAATTACCGATCTCACACAATAATTGGAGTCGTCGCTTTGCTCCTCCTCCAAACAATTGTCTTCGATCGGTAATAGCTATTAACATATCTAGGAATGTTATGGGTATCATAACTGCCGCAGATGTTTTGAAATCCGAGCTCGTAGAGCGAGAATTTTAAAACTTCTAAGGCAGTTATGATTCATAACATCCGTGATTTGTTCAATAGTTTATCGGTTGCTATATGGTTATGGTTGCCATGTAGGGTAATATTCTTTAACCGTACAGATAAGTTATGACCTAGTTACCAGCCTACTTTTGTATATGTAAACAAAGGCTTAATATCCTGAAACCGTAAAATGTTCTTACCGTTCTTAATATTTAATACTAGCTGAAACCG
>CALNHX010004714.1:16472-121277 GCA_940337035.1 Agriotes lineatus
GTTATTAAATTCGTCGTACATTTTAAATGCGGCATATGCCGCGGGTTTCAGAATGCAGAAGACTAAAAGCCGTGTTTACACAACTAAAAGTACTATGGTTGCGTTCCACCATTTCTATTTTCGGATTTTTGTAAACAAACTTCCCTTAACTTTTAATAGCGATATTATCACAGCAACAATTATTTATTATGCATATTTCTTGTGTTTTTTAAAACTATTGACTCAGCTTCGAAGGCAAGTCCACTTTGGTTAATTTTCATATCTGCTTATTGAACGCTCCCACAACCTAAGCTGTACTCAAACGCTATAAAGGCGTGTCCGATACATCTTACTTAACAACATAACCTATATTTCTGCAAATTTGTATGCGTCGCCCTTCGTTTCTTCTAGCAGTTGCTACAAGTATTAATTCTGTTAAATGGTCTACTGTGCATCAGATAATTGTAGTACAAAGCAAGGTAAGGCATTAGCGTTGTTCAGATTTCCCAAAAATTTGCAACAATGGTCTAAATAGGACTCCCACTGATTCTTCACGGTTATTCTCCTTAACATAGAATTTCGGCTTAGACCGCGTAGTATTTGTATATGAACACCCAGCATTTTCTGGCTTAATGTGCCTTGCACCTTGTGAAGTCGAGCAAAAACCCGCGCGATGGCCATGCTCTTTGGTGGCTCGTGTTGTTTGAGTATCTTGAGAACGAGGATACTTAGGCAGATTTGGCCGTTTTGCTGTTTGTGCATCCATATTCACTAACGTTTCGCAAGACCTTGCAGCTTGCATCATCAGAGTGAAAGTCGCACTAAGAACCGAAGGTCGGTGTGGAGGTATTTATAGTCCTCTGTGCCAGGCGCGCGGAGTGGCGTAACGCTGGCGCTGGTTGGTCGTCCGAGTGCAACCTAATCCGTGGGGCGTGGCCGTATGACGCAGAGTGGTTGTAACGCTTTAGATCGTGTATCACAGGGGTCCACGTTTTACTAAGCTTAAAGCCATCTTCCCTGTTGATATTATTTGGATGTTTTTCTATTTCTATGGCTTCACGTATCACTCGCGGGAAGTAATGAGGTATTCTGGCAAGTACTCTTGCATGCTCAAATTCTAAAGTGTGCCCATTTGTGAACGTATGCTCAGCTACGGCTGATTTTGTGATGCGTTTGTGTTTGCAATCGCCTTTATGTTCTTGGAGTCTTAGATCAACGGAACGACCAGTCTGTCCAATGTAACTCGAGCCGCAAGAACAAGGAATGCGATATACGCCAGCGGTTTTTAAACTTGGAATCTTGTCTTTTACCGATCTGAAGCCGTTACCCAAAGTTTCCTTGCTCGTGAACACAGTTTTGACGTTGCATCGTTGCAAGACACGTCCTATCTTATCGGTTGAGCCTTTAACGTAAGGTAGAAATGCTAAGCCTTCCAGAGGTGGAGATTCTTCTTTAGCCTTTTTTTTTTGTCATAGTCTTGTCTAGTGCTTTTCGTATGGCGGTAGTTGTGTATCCGTTCCTTTGTAAAGAGTCAAACAGATGTAGCTTTTCTCTCTCTAGATTTTCCTCGTCTGAGATACGAACGGCTCTTGTCGCCAGAGTCTGGAGAACTGTTGCTTTTTGCATTGGATGATGGTGTGAGTCAGCATTTAGATATCTGTCCGTGTGTGTTTTCTTTCTATAGACTGCATGTCCTAAACTGCCATCTGATTTACGTTTCACCAGGACGTCTAGAAACGGAATACTGCAATTTTCCTCTACTTCCATTGTGAATTGTATGTTGGGATGTACAGAATTCAGGTGTTTTAGAAACAGATTCAATGTCTGGCGTCCATGTGACCAGATGACAAAGGTATCATCTACATATCTCAACCAGCAAGTCGGTTTTAGCTGCGCTTGTTCGAGAGCCTTGGTTTCAAAAGCTTCCATGTAGATATTAGCGATAACAGGTGATAGCGGTGAACCCATGGCCGCTCCTTCGACTTGTTCGTATATTTTATTGTTCCAACTGAAGTAAGTGTTTTTCAGGCAAATTTCAACAAGTTCAACTTGGTCTGTAGGCAAGAGATCTTTGAGCATTACTAGCACCTCATCAACCGGCACTTTCGTGAAGAGTGATACTACGTCGAAACTGACTAAGAGATCATCTTTGTTTAACTTCATGTTCTTTAGTTTCTGGACAAACTCTGCTGAATCCTTGACAAAGGAGTCTGTTTTACCAGTTAGAGGCTGTAGTATACTGGTTAAATGTCTTGCTAAAGCATGTGTAGGAGAATTGATCGCGCTGACAATTGGTCTCAACGGCACGCCCTCCTTATGTATCTTAGGTAGGCCATACATGCGAGGAATTATTGCATTTCTAGGAATCAATCGGTGCTTTAAAGTGGGATCGATACTATCGGAGCATTTTATGGCAGAGGTTATCTTTGTTTTGAGAGAGGTAGTTGGATTGCGGTGTAGACTTTTGTAAGTTGTATCAGATAGTAAGACTTCCATCTTCGCATTATAATCTTCAGTGTTCATTACCACAGTAGCATTTCCTTTGTCAGCTTTGAGAACGACAATGTCTTTGTTCTTCTTTAATGCTGTAGCTGCCTCTCTCTCTGCTTTACTGATGTTGGAGCGGGGCGGTTTCGCTCTTCTTAAAATACAAGACACATCCTGTCGGATGATTTCTGCATCTTTTCTGGGAAGTTTTTGGATTGCTGCTTCCACTCCACATATTATCTCCTCCACAGGTATTTGCTTAGGGGCTACGGCGAAGTTAAAACCTTTCTTTAGTAAGGATGTGGTCTGTTTATCTAGTTGTATGTTGCTAAGGTTTACGATTACTTTGTCCGTAGCCAATTGTTTCGAAGACTGCTTAGGCGCTAGCTTATCATATTTGGCAGATTGCTTAGCTGTTGCTTGTTCCAGTGTATTGTGTGCTTGTCTTGTAGTGATAGCGTCGATTTTCTCCCACAATGTTGGCTCCAGCGTGTTCGCCAGTTTTATGTGTAAGGTGTACAGCCTTGACCCTGTGCTATCTAATTCCTGTCTAACTCTTTGTATTTCGGATCTTAATAAGCCCAGACTGGCATTGTTGAGAATTCTGTTGTTATGATGATTTCTTAGATGGTGTTTAATGTGGACACAGTTAGGTAAGACCTTGCTGTCACGGCAACGTTTTAGAAAGGCTAGGTCCGCTAATAATTTCGCCTTTTTCTGCCTTAGTTGGTCTAATGTTCTGGTTTGGTTGTGAACTTCCTCGCCGTAGAGGCGTGTTATGTATTGTTTGAGGCTTTCGCGGTTACTCGAATTATTCTCCTTAACATAGAATTTCGGCTTAGACCGCGTAGTATTTGTATATGAACACCCAGCATTTTCTGGCTTAATGTGCCTTGCACCTTGTGAAGTCGAGCAAAAACCCGCGCGATGGCCATGCTCTTTGGTGGCTCGTGTTGTTTGAGTATCTTGAGAACGAGGATACTTAGGCAGATTTGGCCGTTTTGCTGTTTGTGCATCCATATTCACTAACGTTTCGCAAGACCTTGCAGCTTGCATCATCAGAGTGAAAGTCGCACTAAGAACCGAAGGTCGGTGTGGAGGTATTTATAGTCCTCTGTGCCAGGCGCGCGGAGTGGCGTAACGCTGGCGCTGGTTGGTCGTCCGAGTGCAACCTAATCCGTGGGGCGTGGCCGTATGACGCAGAGTGGTTGTAACGCAGCAATCCAAAAACTTCCCAGAAAAGATGCAGAAATCATCCGACAGGATGTGTCTTGTATTTTAAGAAGAGCGAAACCGCCCCGCTCCAACATCAGTAAAGCAGAGAGAGAGGCAGCTACAGCATTAAAGAAGAACAAAGACATTGTCGTTCTCAAAGCTGACAAAGGAAATGCTACTGTGGTAATGAACACTGAAGATTATAATGCGAAGATGGAAGTCTTACTATCTGATACAACTTACAAAAGTCTACACCGCAATCCAACTACCTCTCTCAAAACAAAGATAACCTCTGCCATAAAATGCTCCGATAGTATCGATCCCACTTTAAAGCACCGATTGATTCCTAGAAATGCAATAATTCCTCGCATGTATGGCCTACCTAAGATACATAAGGAGGGCGTGCCGTTGAGACCAATTGTCAGCGCGATCAATTCTCCTACACATGCTTTAGCAAGACATTTAACCAGTATACTACAGCCTCTAACTGGTAAAACAGACTCCTTTGTCAAGGATTCAGCAGAGTTTGTCCAGAAACTAAAGAACATGAAGTTAAACAAAGATGATCTCTTAGTCAGTTTCGACGTAGTATCACTCTTCACGAAAGTGCCGGTTGATGAGGTGCTAGTAATGCTCAAAGATCTCTTGCCTACAGACCAAGTTGAACTTGTTGAAATTTGCCTGAAAAACACTTACTTCAGTTGGAACAATAAAATATACGAACAAGTCGAAGGAGCGGCCATGGGTTCACCGCTATCACCTGTTATCGCTAATATCTACATGGAAGCTTTTGAAACCAAGGCTCTCGAACAAGCGCAGCTAAAACCGACTTGCTGGTTGAGATATGTAGATGATACCTTTGTCATCTGGTCACATGGACGCCAGACATTGAATCTGTTTCTAAAACACCTGAATTCTGTACATCCCAACATACAATTCACAATGGAAGTAGAGGAAAATTGCAGTATTCCGTTTCTAGACGTCCTGGTGAAACGTAAATCAGATGGCAGTTTAGGACATGCAGTCTATAGAAAGAAAACACACACGGACAGATATCTAAATGCTGACTCACACCATCATCCAATGCAAAAAGCAACAGTTCTCCAGACTCTGGCGACAAGAGCCGTTCGTATCTCAGACGAGGAAAATCTAGAGAGAGAAAAGCTACATCTGTTTGACTCTTTACAAAGGAACGGATACACAACTACCGCCATACGAAAAGCACTAGACAAGACTATGACAAAAAAAAAGGCTAAAGAAGAATCTCCACCTCTGGAAGGCTTAGCATTTCTACCTTACGTTAAAGGCTCAACCGATAAGATAGGACGTGTCTTGCAACGATGCAACGTCAAAACTGTGTTCACGAGCAAGGAAACTTTGGGTAACGGCTTCAGATCGGTAAAAGACAAGATTCCAAGTTTAAAAACCGCTGGCGTATATCGCATTCCTTGTTCTTGCGGCTCGAGTTACATTGGACAGACTGGTCGTTCCGTTGATCTAAGACTCCAAGAACATAAAGGCGATTGCAAACACAAACGCATCACAAAATCAGCCGTAGCTGAGCATACGTTCACAAATGGGCACACTTTAGAATTTGAGCATGCAAGAGTACTTGCCAGAATACCTCATTACTTCCCGCGAGTGATACGTGAAGCCATAGAAATAGAAAAACATCCAAATAATATCAACAGGGAAGATGGCTTTAAGCTTAGTAAAACGTGGACCCCTGTGATACACGATCTAAGCGTTACAACCACTCTGCGTCATACGGCCACGCCCCACGGATTAGGTTGCACTCGGACGACCAACCAGCGCCAGCGTTACGCCACTCCGCGCGCCTGGCACAGAGGACTATAAATACCTCCACACCGACCTTCGGTTCTTAGTGCGACTTTCACTCTGATGATGCAAGCTGCAAGGTCTTGCGAAACGTTAGTGAATATGGATGCACAAACAGCAAAACGGCCAAATCTGCCTAAGTATCCTCGTTTTCAAGATACTCAAACAACACGAGCCACCAAAGAGCATGGCCATCGCGCGGGTTTTTGCTCGACTTCACAAGGTGCAAGGCACATTAAGCCAGAAAATGCTGGGTGTTCATATACAAATACTACGCGGTCTAAGCCGAAATTCTATGTTAAGGAGAATAATTCGAGTAACCGCGAAAGCCTCAAACAATACATCTTCACGGTTATGTGAGGTAAGTAGTTTTGAATAAACTTGTACGTACAATCTTATTGCTTCTCTCTTCTGCAGGGTCACTTTGAAGTATCGCAAATTAAAACTCGACTGTAGTTATTAACAACGCAGCCATGACTGAGGTTTGTACACATTTGTATGTAACGACGCTAAATTGTATGCAAAATTTACTTGTAAATTTATGAAAATATTAAGCATTGTTGCATACAGAAAATTGGCTGCTAAATTTGTTGATGGGACGTTGCGCTGAGTAGACGTGGTGTGCCAGCTGCTGCTAAATTTTATAAATATTGTGATTCTCCTAATATAAGTGCGTTACAACATGCCTGTTACTAGAAGCGGTGAAGCTATTGATGTCGAAGCGATTGCAGAGAGGGTAGTTGAAAAACTGTTAGATTTCGATGCATTAACAAAGAAGCTTACTTCGATCATCAACGCTTCCCTGGAAACCGAGGTTGCTAAAATAGTGGAAAAGTACGAGCACAAAATCTCATCTTTGGAAATGCAACTCGAAAAACTGAAAGCCGAAACGGAAGATACAATGAACGCACATGAACAATACAGCCGTGTAAATAGTTTAAGAATATTCGGCGTTCCGCAAAAACCGAATGAAAATACCAGTGAAGTAGTGCGCAATTTATGCTACGAAAAGTTAGGTATTAACCTTGCCGAAAATGATATCGAATGGCCTTTACTCCATCTAAGTTATATGTTCCTGCATAATAACAGAACTTTATGAAAAAATGTGTTAAGTCATTTTGCTGTTTCAGATGCTTAATTGCATTTCACGCCGTTAGTTAGGTCATTTTGGTATTTTAAATAGCCACCTAGGCTTTAGAGCAGCGTGCCCGTATGCTAAGCCCTTTTAGTTCTTTATTTGGCTCCATCGCCTAATTCCAGAATCACGATTTCGCACATATTTAGCCCCAAAAGCAGTAGTTTTCGTCGGTTGGAGCTCTCCTCTGATGGCGTTTTTCCGAATTCCGAATAGCACGCTGTTGTTGCGTGATACCATCGTGGCCCGCATTGGCTTGTTTCATTTTATCGCCTTGCGATTGGCTGCCAAGGTTTAGTCACGTGGGGGACGCGGCCAAGGTGACCTTTTGCGAACGCTTCCCTTGGGGCATTCAGCGGAGAGCCGTCGAACAAGTAAGAGGTCGGATAGTGTGTGTGAGTTCGTGCGGCGCTTCCGCCCTTGGCGGGGGCGTCAGCCCTTTTTCTCGTCAAGTGCTGCTTCAGCAATCATGTGATATACTGTTTTGCCTTAAGTGGCAGTCGTCCGGAGCCCGTTGCAGAGAGCGCTTGTGTGGTGGTTGTGAGTCGGAGTTTGTCGAGTGGTCTTCGGCGTAACGTGGGTGTTTTTGGAGCCCAGTTCCTGCTACTGTAAGTGAGGGGTCGTGCCCCCTTCATCTCGACCTACGAGGATTTGGTTCAGCAGAACGAAAGTGGCCCCTTTCTTTTCGTCGTCCCGTTGTACGCGTCCTGACGCGTCTCCCGTCGCCATTGAGGCGGTTGTGCATTCACCCCCTTTCGCCGTTGTAACACCGAAGGTACCTGCCACCTACGATTGCAGCTCGTCGCAACTCAACTGTACCAGGCTCCCTCGCCGCCTACGCATTAAGGTATGTGCCTTTAACCTGATTACCGCTGTGAACGCGAGTGCTAATGTAAATCTTCGCTGCCCTCCGCATAAGGCAACGTGCATATTTGTACTCATTACTACTCATTACTGCGCTGGTGTATTCATTCAGACTTGCAGACTGTTCATGCCGCGAGTGTTAATAGTAAATCTTCGCTGCCCTCCGCATAAGGCAACGTGCATATTTGTACTCATTACTACCTATTACTGCTCATTGCTGTTCACTAATGTGCAACATCTGTCGTTAAGTTTAGAGCGCGCGTGCCAGCTGGTGCCCTTAATTATAGGCTAAGTTTAGATACAGGGCGACGCACTCTGCTGCCCATTGTAACCCGAAGTTCAATATATGATTGGTTAGTTAAGGGAACTATTGTTTGTTTCGGCTTGTGCATGTTCTGTTACAGATAGACGCCCCTTTATTGTACGGATTATTGTACGACGGAACGAGGAAGCTGTGAGCGTGCAGGTGAGTGAGACAGTTGCGCAGTCGTGGTCGGATTGACACCTAATTATAATCCTTGCTTAAGGCAATCCCGAAATTGTCATTTGACCTTGCAACTCTTGAGTAATCCTATCGGCGGAGTATTTGTGCATGCTTCGCTCCCGTCTAACCGTCCAGGCCCGGTTAGCCGGGTTAAGACAGGCTTGGTGGCGCCCTCATAATTTCGACATACCCTGTATATACTATGCCACCGCACGCTTGCCCAGAACGTATCGTGTGACTCACGCCCGACTCCCTGAGCGTTCCAGCCGTGGCCTATTAGCCTATTTCGAACCGATTTCAGGGCAAGTGTGCCAGTTTTCCAGGACTGATTCAGTGGTGCGATGCTCACCTTGGGTGGGTGTCGTAAAGTTCTTTTAATACCGTAACAAATGTGAAAAATATTTTGCAAAGCAAACCTGTTAGTTTTTTGAAAAGCGATGCAGGGTAACGATTTCTTTTGCAAGCTGCTAGCACTGTACCGAACGAACTGGCTGTTAAAGGAAACCTGCGAATAATTAACCACAAGGGATTTTTTACTGCCCTATGGTTTTCTCAAATATAGTTATTACTTGTTCAGGAGAAACATTCACTTTTTGTTCAAAATAACTAATTTTTCTGATATATTTTGATATTCTGCAGAGAAAATTATATCACTAATCTGTAGAACAATATTATCTTCCTGTGCAGTAAGTCTGGGTGCTAGAAGCCAACTGAATCCTACCACCCCTCCAAACGAAGCCAATTTTTCTCTAAGCGTTTCGATCTCTTCCTTGGTAACACTTCTCTTTGAAGCTCGATATTCCTTAGACGGCGAAAACCATTCATCGATTGTTCTCACGTTTTCATCAAGTGCTTTAGATTGTTTAGGCACTGACCAGCTACATGCCTGGTCTGTAACTGATATATTATAATGGGCAAATAGTGCCAGTGCAGCAACATGATGACATGAAACTTGTATACGAGGACATGTGCAAGAAGTTGAGGTTATGTTTTTGTCTTCATCGAAGAAGATCTACAAAGTAAAAATATATACTTAGTATATATTCGTTACTACTTAGAATCCATCTGAAGCAGCAATCAGTATTTTAAATAATTATACTTTTTAAGCTAAAATTTATCTTACCTCAACATTGTATCACTTATCTTTCATGCTTGCCTGTACTGTACCATGTACCCAGGGGTGCCAGATCGTGTCAAGCTGAATTCGTTAGCTTCGTCGGAAAAAATCGTGAGATTTCGGAAATGGATGAGATTTGAAACTATGGATGCAAATTTAAAAAAAGCTATTTTAAAATTAATAAAATATGGAATATATGCTGCAGATTTATTAAACATTGAGTACATAGGTTGTACATACATAAATGACTGCAAGAGAATTATAAACATTTTAAATAATTGCCATAAATAAAAAAATTAAATTAATATAAAGTAAATGTTAAATGGACTAAATATTTTATTATAGAAATAACACATGAATTCTAAAAATATAAATATGGCTACATAGAATATAGTACATATACATAGACCTAAGTATGTATACAGAAAAAAAATTGTTCGACTACTCACAATCTGAAGAATCTGTGTCCGGGATGACTGGTTTGGAGGGATAAAGTACTTGACTATTAATTTTTTAAAATTAAATCTGTGCTTATCTTGAAATTATGTAAATACCTATTTCTTGAAAGAACATTTAAATCCGCTTTCAACCGCAACTTGCGACTTCTTTATGTGAACCATAGATAGCAGCAGTATTTGATGATAATGCGGGAAATGATAAAATCAGTGACAGCATACATTAAATCATGTATTAAGACTAACACACATTTTTTTCTATTTAATCATTTAGTGTTACAATTTTTTATACAATTATTTTAATTAGAATTGATACAAAAATCGTGAGATAAATAGTCCTTATCGTGATATTTGCAATGAAATCGTGAGAACTCACGATAAATCGTGAGATCTGGCACCCCTGCATGTACCATTTAATACTGAACAGAAAAAAGAAGACACTATTCAATTCAACAGTATTGGCGGTATCCAATATGAAAGAAAGTTGCCCGGAGGCTATCCAAAAATGTCCATAAAACGCTTTCCAGAAGCGAGCGTTTCCTTTCCAGAGACTTTCCATTTAAAAATATATATTTTTTAACTTTTCCTTACTGCCAATCTCTAGCGTGTTGTTAAAACTTTATTTAGTGAAACAAAAGTTATTAAATCCGTCCTACATTTTAAGTGCGGCATATGCCGCGGGTTTCAGCTAGTTGAAAATAATCCTAAATTGTCCACCTGAAAATTGGAAGACGAAACTGGTATCACAAGGACATCTGTTAGACGAATTTTAAAAAGACATAAGTTTAGACCTTCTTGAACTAGGAAAATACACCTGGGGATTATGATAGAAGGCTCCAAATCTGTCAGTGGTATTTGCAAAAGTGTACTCAAAATGAAAACTTTGGCTTGAACTGTATTTGGACGGATGAGGCATCCATCAGCAGCGCGCTAATATTTAATTAATGATTATACATGATCCCCCGAAAATTATCATGCAACGGTGACCGTAATTAAAAGGAATCAAGGCCATTTCAGTTTTAATGCATGGGTAGGCATATTTCGTGGACCAATTATTGGTTGCTATATTCATGATGGAATACTAAGTTGAACCCTTTTTAGACGAGTTACCTTTAGTCCAACGGCAGGATCCTATATACTTCCAACAAGATGGTGCTCCGCCCCATAATTCACGAGTTATAACTAATTACTTAAATGTGCAGTTTGAGGAAGAGTGGATGGGGAACCAAGGACTAATCTCTTGGCTAGCAAGGTCCCCCAACATGACACCCCTAGACTTCTATCTTTGGGGAAAAATTAAAGATTTGACATATAGACAACCGATTACATCAAGAGAATTGCTAGAGGAAGCAGTGCAAAAATTCATTTTCTAACGTTGAGCTAAGAAATGCTGGAAATGCTGTTAAAAAACGTTGCCGCTTGTGTATTAATCAGAATGGTCCCCAGTTTGAACATATGTTATAAATGGACATATCGTTAGGTGGTAATGTGTTTTATTAATTTTGTTATTTGTTCTAATTTTTGTAACCCTATATGTTTTTTGTTTTTTTTAAATTTAATTAGCGCCAACTTTGTTTTCCTCATAAATATTGCTAATGTTGGTTTAAAACAATGGTCGTCCGAATATAGCCGAATATACCGTAAAATGCTAAATCTAGACATATATTATTATATACTTTTGAAAAGAGAATTTAAAGGACTACAAAAAAGTATAAATATACCGGGTGTCCCATAAAAAAAATTTTTTTTTGGTGCAGCAAATTTACGAATCACCCTGTATTTAAAAAAATGCACCAGTCCATTTTACACCAAAAACTGATATTAGAAAGTTTTTTCAGAAATCAATTATCCCTAAAAACAAAAAAGTTAGAACGGTTTAAAGAAATCGACAAATTTTGAAAAACGTCCCCTGGCGGTCGTAATAGTTTCTACACTTCGTCAATATTCAATATTATTGTAATATTTCTAAGTGAGTATACAGGTTTTGTTTGAAATGAATGTATTCGCTAATCTGTGTTTTTTATTCCCTTTCAGAAATGTAAACCAATTACAAATTTTTTTAACAAGTGATGAAGCAATCATAAATAGCGAATCGTTTTGTAAACTTATTACTATATTAAACATGTTACGACTGATTGATTTTTTATTATTCTAATAATTTAAAACCATGCAATATTATTGACATTATTAATCTCCATAAATTATAACTTACCAGGATGTTCTTGGGATTATTTTGCATAATACATTTCTACTATACATATATGACTGTTTGTCCATAAGATAACATAAAAATTTGTTGTTTTGCAGTTAAATTATTAAAACTATCAAAAATGATACTCTGTCACTAAGCAACAAGTTTTCACAAAATAATTATCAAATTGGAAGGTACTTATCATATTACTATAGATAATTTCGCAAGATCAAAATTTCAACGTTATCTGTTTTTTCTTTAAGATTTTTGTAGAATATTTTTTCAATAAACGGTTTCATGTGTTGTTTTAATTCCATATCTATTTTTCTGATAACTAATGTATATATGGAATAGTAGTATAAATTTGGTTTTCTGTTTGGTTTTTATTGGAACTTATATTTTGTTCACTTGGTTGAAGGTATGTTAACAGCTTATTGTTTTTTTTGTTTAATAATTCCGATTTATTTATTAATATTATTTCTGTTAAAATTAATGGAGTAGCCGTTTTTTAAAACGATTTTATATATGATTTTTATTTCATTTTGGAACCATAATCTTATTATTTATTGACGTATGTATACGGAAAGATTTCCAGATCGTTAAACGCCTTCCGAAAATACTTTTCTTCGAACAGTCCAATGCGGAAAGAGACAGGAAATTTACAACCTAAGAACGGTTATGGTGGCGGCAGACTAAATTAACATCTGGTGAAAGTGGAGGAAAAACTTTTAGAAATGGTTGATGTTGATACAACTACAAGTACACGCCAAATTTCCCACCAAATTGGAGATGCTCCATCCTTTGTTTGGCGCACATTAAGCAGCAATGGTTTGTACCCCTATCATCTGCAAAAGGTGTCAGGACTGACTCCTACGGATTATTCGCTGCGGCTGCAGGTTTGCAAATGGCTGCTAAATCGCACTAATAGGAAGCAGAATGCTGTTTTAGTCTAAATGGTGCTCTAAACTTCCACAATTGTCACATATAGGCTGATCAACATCCGCACGCGATTCGCCAGAGTAGCTTTCAGCAGCGTTTTACTTTGAATCTGTAGGCCGGTATTTTGAACATCTTAATAGGGCCTTATGAATTACCAGCACTACTCAATGGCCATTCTTATTTGCAGTTTTTATAAGAGGTTCTACCAGAGCTCCTCGAAGATGTTTCTTTGGATGTGTCCAGCACCATGTGGTTGATGCATGACGGCTGTCCTTCACATTTTAGTCATGCTCTACGAGATTACCTTAATACCATCTTTCCGCAAAGGTGGATCGGTCGAGGTAGATTCATTTCATGGCCACCACACAGTTCATATCTCAAAACACCTTTGTCTTATGGGATTTTTTGAAAAAATTGATACATGCCACCGAAGTTGATACAATTGCGCCGTCACATCAACGATCGAACAGAGCAGATACGCTCTTTTGTAATTAGATTTATTAGCAATCATTTACATTCGATGAGCTAATTTTATGTCCGACTATATGATCACATACATATATAAAGTATACATACAAGCAATTGGCATGTTGAGGATCGAGCCCTGCGGCGTTACCTCTATTTCCTTATTTGAGATCTATAGGCCAGGAGAGTTTCAGTCTTCTATTACCGTCAATAATTGAAAGTGGTTCCAACAAAAGATTGGTGTGTGATTGCAGTCTTTCATAATGTTTGTTACTTCTCTCGTGAATGACTTCTTGTATGTAAGGAGCTTTGAGGTCAGTGTGGATAGTGAGGTTGGACAAGTACCAGGGTGCGTCTACAATCATTCTAAGGATCTTTGCTTGGCTTCGTTGAATGATAGCTGTATTGGACTTGCTGGCGCAGCCGACAAGCTCTATTCCATAAGTCCAAATGGGTTTAATTATCCATATATATAATAGGCTTGTCTGGGACGCTGTTTTGTGTGTCCGGGACGCTGTTTCAGCAGCCAAACCGTAAGAGATAGAGAAAAAAGTTATTAAAGTTATATGTTTGAAATGGTCATGTCAGGTCAGGAACCGAATTTCAGTCACGTGACACTTCCGGTTTTCGAGAAATCACGAGATTTCCGTCCGTCCGAGACGCTGGTCCGTCCGGGACGCTGTTTCAGCAGCCAAACCGTAAGTGATTTCTCGAAAATGCGTTCTATTTGAAGAACGGTCTTTTTTGTTTTATTAAATAAGACATTTGTCTCACTGGTTGCTAGTTGCCTTATAATTTAGCAGTTTATTTTCTAGAGAAAGGTCTTATTTTCTTCCTATTATCTAATGTAAGTGTTTTACTTTTATGTATATTTGCTTACGATTTTTCGAACACTTAATGAGAAGGTTTTTGTACCCCTGTGAAGTTAGCACCACAACTTCAAAAAATGTTATTTTTTTCAAGAGTTCCCTTTGCACCCCAAGGAGTTCTAGAGTTCCTTGCTATTTTTAAAAATAGTTCTATGTATTTAAGAGAAAAAAGTGTGGATCGAAAATTTGGGGTGCTAACTTCACATTTTCCTAGGACAAATACCACCATAACTCTTTTTCAGTCATACTTATTGAAAAATGTCATTACACTTTTCGATAGAACTCGCCGGGGTGCTACTAGAACTCTAACAAAAAAAAAAGATTTTCAAAAAAAAAAATTTTTTTATGAACCGGAAAAATATTTTTTTTTTTAAGTTCCGGTAGTTCTAATGGGAGTTCTAGTAACACTCCGACGAGTTCTATCGATAACTCTAATAATATTTTTTGATAGGACCCGAAGTAAAGAAGTTACGCCCATGTTTATGTTAGTATTTTTACAAAACGACAAAGTTCTGAAAGCAATTTTTTAAAAGTTCCAGTAGTTCTAATGGGAGTTCTAGTAGCACCCCGGCGAGTTCTATCGATAACTCTAATAATATTTTTTGATAAGACTCGAAGTAAAAAAGTTACGTTTATTTTTATGTTAGCACTTTTACGAAAGAACCAAGACCTGGAAGTAATTTTTTACAGTTCCGGTAGTTCTAATAGGAGTTCTAGTAGCACCCGGACGAGTCCTTTCGATAACTCTAATAACATTTTTTGATAAGACTCGAAGTAAAAAAGTTACGTTTATTTTTATGCTAGCACTTTTACAAAGCGACCAAGACCTGGAAGTAATTTTTTACAGTTCCGGTAGTTCTAATAGAAGTCATAGTAGCACGTAGCAATTCTTACCTGCACCTGATTTTAAAGGTAGTTATCGTAATCCCTTATTGGAGCTTTCACGACCTAAGCCGCTTTCTAGAGGTACTTAGACAAAAAAATCTCATAACCTTTTCAATTCCAGTTCTATAAAAAAAATTTCTTCGACTTTGCCATAGAACACGCCAAGGTGCCACAAGAACTTCCGAAGAAATTTTAAAGAAATTGCTTCTAGGATCTAGTCGTTTTATAAAAGTCTTTACACAATAATATGTGTAACATTTTTATTGCGAGTCTTATCAAAAAATGTTATTATAGTTATCGATAGAACACGTCCCGATGCTACTAGATCTCCTATTAGAACTACCGGAATTTTTTAAAAATTGCTTTTAGCACTTTGTCGTTTTGTAAAAATATTAACACAAACATGGGCGTAACTCCTTTACTTCGAGTCTTATTAAAAAATGTTATTAGAGTTATCGATAGACTTCGTCCGGGTGCTACTAGAACTTCTATTAGAACTACCAAAACTGTAAAAAATTACTTCCAGGTCTTCGTCGTTTTTTAAAAGTGCTAACATAGAAATAAGCGTAACTTTTTTACTTCGAGTCTTATCAAAAAATGTTATTAGAGTTATGAATAGAACTAGTTCGGGTCCTACTAGAACTCCTATTAGAACTACCGGAACTTTTTTACTTCGAGTTTTATCAAAAAATATTATTACAGTGATCGATAGAACTCGCCGGGGTGCTACTAGAACTCCTATTAGAACTACCGGAACTGTAAAAAAATGCTTCTAGGTCTTCGTCGTTTTTTAAAATTGCTAACATAGAAATAATCGTAACTTTTTTACTTCGAGTCTTATAAAAAAATATTATTAGAGTTATCGATAGAACTCGCCAGGATGGTACTAGAACTCCCATTAGAACTTTTTAAAAATTGCTTTCAGAACTTTGTCGTTTTGTAAAAAATACTAACACAAACATGGGCGTAACTTCTTTACTTCGGGTCCTATCAAAAAATGTTATTAGAGTTATCGATAGAACTCGCCGGAGTGCTACTAAAACTCCCATTAGAACTACCGGAAATAAAAAAAAATAAAAAGATGTTTTTTTGCGGTTCATAATTTTTTTTTGTTACAGTTCTAGTAGCACCCCGCCGAGTTCTATCGAAAAGTGTAATGACATTTTTCAATAAGTATGACTGAAAAAGAGTTATAGTGGTATTTGTCTGAGGAAAATGTGAAGTTAGCACCCCAAATTTTCGATCCACATTTTTTTCTCTTAAATACACAGAACTATTTCTAAAAATAGCAAGGAACTCTAGAACTCTTTGGGGTGCAACGGGAACTTTTGAAAAAAATAACATTTTTTGAAGTTGTGGTGCTAACTTCACAGGGGTGGTTTTTGTTATGGTGAATTATGTGTAGCTTATTTAATAATAAAATTGTGATTTATAAAATAACGTTTTCTTTATTTAAAAAGATCTTATTTTTACTATGCGTTTTCTGTATAATTTAAAAGTAAACTACCTTGACAGCAAATTATCAGGTGTTGTAAGAAAACGAAAACGCAATAATATTCTCTCTAAATTTTCCTCATTAATACCAGCGGTATGCAATAACTGGGCATTCATATACAAGAACTTTAAAATGCTATTATTCTTAGGTCTTTGTGCTTTGGCCATGTTTATTAAGAAAATAACTTTATTTTGGTCCCCTTTCCTTACTTTTTCAATCTCCTCCGTACATTATGAAACAGCTGTGTATGGTTTATTTGGGAATTTGAACCAAAATGTGAACATATTACTTATTTAACGCCTTACAGTTGATTTCTAACTCTTAACACAAGAACACATTCAGCTGTATTTATATGTTGAACCAAACAAGCTTGACAGTTAACGTAAGTAGAGGACGGCCATTCAGCAAACCCACAACGCTCAAACTGAAGTTTACTCAGCGACTGTGTGGTCTGAATGCGTCCACTGTTTTTTTTCTCAACATTGTTCCTTCCAGAGCCCATTGCGTTCTGTCAAAGTTCTGCCTTGTAGAACATGGCTTATGGGAAACTTTTAGTATAAAGCTAAAACAAATGGAAAAAGTGAAGTGTGGTCACTACACAACTTTCTATGCTCTGCTCAGATTGCAAAAATTTAATTTTACAATTTTCAAAAACTATACAAAAAACGTTTGCATCAACAGTTATAGATAACTAGATAATATATAATAGTTTTAGAAAAAAAATATTCCCATTGTTAATTTTTCCACTTTGAGGAAAATTTTATAAAAATATAAATTTGCGATTTGTCTAAAAATGCTCTTAAAAAATCTTTTTAAGAAAAATTGTAGATAATTGCATGGTATTTGATCTTGTTCTATGAAGTTTAATTAATATATCAAAATAATATTTTTTTCCCAGAAAACAAAAAAATACATAAGAGTAAAGTACCACTTACTGTTATCCGATTTTAACCAAAAGTCATTGAGATCTACGAATTTATATTAAAAACGAAGATATAGATTTTCAAGCGGATCGATTAAACCGTTAGGAACGTAGAGAGGACACAGGCTGACAAATAGGCATTACTTCGAAAATCACCTTGTCTGAATCAGAAGACAGAAGAACGGATATTTCAGCAAAAATTTAGAGTTCGTAAAAAATCATGATTTATACTTTATTTTACGAATCAAAATATAGTGGCACTTAAACTGCTTATAGGTTTTCAATAAATTCATCACTGGCAGTTTAAGTTAGCGCAACCATATCAAATGAATCTGATAGTAACAACGTTGACGCAGCAATGCGTGTAAGTAATTATTATACAGTGCATAATTAAATCCCTCTTATGATTAATGTGTTTCTTTGTTTAGCAGCAGCCAGATGAAGTTTTAGAAATTGAACTGAAAGAATTTCTGTTGCGTTGGCTTTTAGTATCAGATATTGCAACTCATGTTCCAATTGTGTTTACTTAACAAAAAAAACTATCTAAGAAGAGAGAAGTAGATACTAATAGCAATTTTAGCGACGCCAGAGGAGGAGAATCATGAATTAATGCATTATGTAACGTGGCCTTCCCATTCGCCGGATTTTTTCGCCGGATTTCGACTCGCCGGAATTGGTTTCGCTGGATAATTATTTCACCGGAAAGCTATTCGCTGTATTCCGTTTCGCCGAATTGTAGAGTGCGTGTCATATAACCAAATTCGACAAAGTACTGTGCCTCGTTCTAGCCTGTTTAGGTTAGTTGCAGTCTTTGATATCTTTTTATCACTACCACGGCCGGTGTTGGCTCCACGATTAGCATAGTGTCCTCGATCTCCATATCCGGTGAATCGAATTTCGGAGTGACGGATTTCGGCGAAAATAATCCGGCGAATGGAGACGGAGCCTGTTAGAAAATGCCTCATATTGTGTAGAGCCCTTTATAATACAAGCAGACGCATGTCGCACAAGTTGCATAAAATCCTGCATCACAGTACTTTAGCGTTTCCATGTTGGTGGCCATGATGCAACCAAAACATAACCCTACAATGTCAAACATTTCAGTCGCTGTGGGTTATATTATCTATTCTCGCTGTTCTAGCTCCTAAACTCGTGTTTGAGTTGCCAGCTGTCTTCGTTTTCCTGTGTCTTTTTGTCTTTTATGCTTTGTATCAAATGTATACACATTAACGTATTGTCATTTTCTGAAAAGTAACTAAATTTTTTGAATTTGCCGCTTTTCTGATGTGATTCAATATGGCTGACAAGCATGCTCGTGTTATAGAGGTGCTTTAATTTTGTGTAAGGCGTATGCGAGATCTCGCACTCACACAAGTAACACAAAATCGCTTTTTTTACAAGATGTCTAATTTTGAAAAAATATTGCTCTTTAAACTTGAAACTCGTAAAATTATAAATGCCATGCCAAATAAATGTCAATGTATTGAAGATCAACTAAGTGCATTTTCGCTTTTTCATTTATCAATTCGATACACTTTTCATTACTAGTAAAATATTTGCATTTTATAACTACTTGCGAAAAGTATGACTTTTCAAAACTTCAGTCAGTTCACTATATGTCAAAATTAGAAAAATAATTTTTTTTTCTATAGCACATGTTAAAATCATATATATAATACACATATATTGCTAGTAGGGCCTCGGAACGCCCGAAAACATTACGGCGCCGACATAGTTTCACTTAGAGTATAACGCGTTTCCTGCGCATGCGTGAGAATTCGAACTCCGCCTTTAGAAGCGAATTTTAAACTTGACCACTTCCCCATTGGGCGGACGACGCCGCCGCGCTTGCGCACAGCTCACCGTTATACATTGAAGAGTTGGTTGTCTGTCCCACTTTCTTCGTGAGTTTCCCACTCATAGCCGCTAGCAATATAGTAAGTATTAGATATATGGTTAAAATGTGCTTTTATCAACTCAAAACAAAAGGTCAAGTTTTACTTTAACAGCAAGAGTAGATAAAGTAACAGTTTAACATCAAAGATAGATAATAGCTATTTATGCAACAAGTGCTAAAAGTTGATGTTTAATAAATAACACTTTTAGCACGAGTTTGCATACAATATTTTTTCGACGGCCTACAATTTACTGTTATTAATTTATAAATGTCGATTTAACAAAGGTTTGCATTTATGACAGTTATAATTTATGTCATAATAAAGAGATGGCCTTGACGCGCAGATGAATGTTTCTGGAGCCACTACTGTCAAAGTCAGTTATCAAAGGTAATTATAATAGTACACATCTCACTTTATTCATTACATAACGCTTTAATTATTTAAAAAACACTTTACCTCTAACGCAAGAAGTAACTGGAATAACTTTACAACCTCACTTCCAGTTCGAAATTGTAGTTTTATAACCTCACTTCACTTTTAGCACGGGCTAAAAGTAAACAGCTGATCTCATTTTAAACACTCTAAATTATAAAACGTCACGTTTAGTGAAAAAAGCTAGCGCTAAAAGGCCTACCTTTATTGATGACCGTAGAAAAGTAATTTAATTTTCTAACTTTTGTTTAAATTAAATATGACAGCTTCGTATTATCGCAGCAACCCAATCTAGCTACTGACATTTTGAAATGTGACTGACTGTCCTTACTTTTTTTTGAAATTGTTAAAGTTCTTGCTATAGAAAAAAAATGTATTATACACGACGATAAAGTTATTTATATCCACTCTTGAATAATTAACGTCTCGACTTCGCCTCGACGTTAAACGAAATACTCTTGGATAAAATTTAACTATATCATCTTGTATAATAAATTTATATTAATTTTAATAGTAGAAGTATTATATTTTGTGTCCAAAGAAAAACCTGCAAAATTCATGCTTTGCAGACGCTATAGTTGCTATAGAAGAATATATAGATTGGTGACGGCTTGTGCAAACATAGTTACTGTGATATATTGTACTGTCAACTACCTGTTACATTATTCCAGTATTTGTGTTTTTGTTAGAATTGCCAAATTGTGTAACAATAGATGATTACGAGGTGAACAAGAAGGTGAAATAGTAATTTGTACAACTAGTTTTGAAGGTCATACTTTTTTTCATGAATTTTGCAGTTTGATAACGAGGGCGAAGCCCGAGTTAATCAAGCAAACGAATAAAAAAAAGGGCTTTCAAAACGTGTTGTACACGTAGTTTTTGTGCATAGTGATCGCTTGGTCGAAATTTAGTCGAAGAGGACTTCGGAATTGACAATTGTCAAACTGACATTTCAATAAAATAGTTAAAAAAAGTGTACTTTTTTCACGATTTTTGCGTTAAAACAAGTAGAACTTTCAATACGATTTTTCGTTAAAAAAAGACCGCTCTCACGATCACTATGCAAAAAAATTATTAATTGAATTACAATTGAAATTCAGTACGTATAATAGGGAATTTATCTGCTGTAGCTTTTGAAACAGCCCTACGCTTCTACCAGTATAATAAACTGAATTTTACATCAAAATAAAGATTTATTATAGTGCAAAAGAGAAATTATCTTGCGCAAGTCCTAAAGTTCGTACTAGCCTCCACTATCTGTATATTTTTACTTCCCTCGTCTAAAAAGCGATGGAAGTATTGTAATAGCGAACAAATCACCTTCCGAGATTCCGACGTTTCATGGTCCCTAAAGCACAAAATACAGGTTTTCTCAATTCCGTCTGTCTGTTGTCTGTCCGTCTGTTGGCGGTAAAACTCAAAAACTATTTATTGGAGGAAGACGATATTTTGCATACACATTTTACAGTGTGTCCCCGATAGGTGAAATGACTCTTGTCGAAAGTAAAAAATTCTCGATTTAAGTTTTCATTTTTTGGGGTTCAGCCCTGCTTAGTTAAAGAAAAATTTCTAACATAATTTTAGTTTTGAAAGATCAAGTATCCTTGGAAATATTCGAAAAGCCTATTTTTCTGTAAAGTGCATTTTATGGAGAAAATACGACAAAAAGTTCTTAAGAAAAGTTGTTTAAAAATAACATTTAGGTCCCTGCACCAAATTTCAAAATCCTTGGCCAACTTTGATCTCTTACATTTTTTTATGTTTGGCACAAATCAAAGGATTTTATTTTTAACAGTTTTTTTATTATGAATTAAAAAATTTCGTTAAAAATATTTGTTTTTCCATGGCAGTCTTTGTTAAAGTAAAATTCTTTGATTTGGGACATTAACATAAAAGAAAATGTGAGAGATCAAAGTTGGCCGTGAAATTTGAAATTTGATGTAGGGGCCTAAATGTTGATTCTAAAGAACTTTTCTTAATAACTTTTTGTCGTATTTGCCACATAAAGGCACTATACTCTACAGACAAATAAGCTTTTTGAAAATTTCTAAGGCTTAATTGATTTTTCAACGGAAATTATTTTAGAAATTCGCCTTTAACTAAACAGAGCTGAACCACAAAAAATTAAAATTTAAATCGCGAATTTTTTATTTTCGACAAGAGTCGTTTCACCTATCCAGGGACACATTGTATATCTACCTGACATAAAACCGAGAAAATTTCAGACAAATATATACAAAGTGAGTACCTTAAAAAATAAAGTTTAGTTTCTTTTTGCCAATGTAACTAAAAAATTGAGTGAGGTAAAGATGCAAGAGAACCAAACAGTAGACGAATGCTGGACAAAGATAAAGAAAGCAATTTTAGAAACGCCAGAGAAAGTAATAGGAAAGAAAAAGAGAACTGGAAAAAGTGACTGGTTCGACGAGGAGTGTAAAAGTGCAGTAGAACTACAAAAAGAAAAGCGGCGAAAATTTCTGGAAAGACCAACAAGAGAAAGGAGAAAGGAATATAAAGAAGAGAGGATGGAAACATAAAGAATATGCAAGAGGAAAAAGCGAGAAGAGAATAATAAGATTCTCGAGAATATAAAAAATCTTTACAGAAGTAAACAAATTAGAGAATGCTACCACACCATAAAGAAAGTCAGAGGGGGATATCAAGCAAGGACGACGGTAATTAAAGATAAAGAAGGAAAAATGTTATGTGAAGTTTAGAGTGATGGAAAAAATCTTTTTCAGACCACTTAAACAAACAAGACGAACAACTAAGAAATGATGTCGAAAAAGAATTTCCCGGAGATCCAGAAAAAGAGAAAGTAGATGTAAATGAGCCCACAGTAGAGAAGGCCATACAAGCAATTACAAAATTGCGTAATAATAAAGCTGCTGGACCAGACACAATAACTGCTGAATTATTGAAAAAAGAAGGGAAAGTGCTACACGAACGAATCCATGAACTGATCAAAAAGTTATGGAATGAAGAAAGTTTGCCGATATATACCACATTTTCGTGGACTTTAAACAAGCCTACGATAGCTTAAAAAGGAACAAACTTTATAACATACTAAAAGAATTTATGATTCCAGGAAAATTAATTAGAATGATCAAATATACACTAGATGAAACACTAACCCAGGTGAAGATACAAAATAAAACCACGGAAACAAAGAAACTTTAAACTGGATTCAGACAAGGAAATAGCCTTTCTCCTGTACTATTTAATATAGCCTTAGAGAAAGTAATCCGAAGTATTGGCGTCGATTCCAATGGGACAATCTATAATAAATCGAAGCAATTACTTATATATGCAGATGACATCTGCGCCCCAATCTACGACAAAAGTTTTTAATAAGCCTCACGTTGCAGTGCCTAATTTACGATGAAAGCCCCTACCTGGATTGTTATTTTGAATGATGCTTAATAAGTTTATCTGTGAGTAAATTTAGGCTGGTTAAAATTGAAATGTAGCACTCAATTACTCAAATAAATGGTTGCATGTCCATCTTTCCATTTTATTCATTTGCAATTATTTATTACACTAGCTCAATGAGAAAACATAAGCTCTTTCTCAGGTTAGGTTCCAAAGTTGACTATATTTTTAAAGTAATCTGAATTTTTATATATCCAGCAATTCTAAATCGGTAGTTCAAATACGCAACGTTAGTTCAAATCTTCACAATCTGTCAAATTACACAAAATGTTCGCCCAGTGCAAACAGCGATTCTTGAAAGTTTAAACTCGTAAAATATGAGAAAATAGCAGGTAAATATTCACATTTTCGCGCTTAGCAACAATTAATACTGTTTTGTTTTAGTGATGACGTAGGACAGACGTCAAAACGTGCACTTGTTTCTGCTTGCTTGGGATTCTCGCTAAATTTGCAAAATTTGATGACGGCTTGCTTATTACGCAAATTACGGCGTAGCTGGAGCCTTGGAAACGAGCTAATTCTCTTCGACAAGGTTTGATCTCGTATTTTGCTGCTGGAGCAGAAATCAGACAAACATGTAATAATTTTAATTCATTTGTTCTCTTTTGTTTAACAAAATAGCATCAAGTTGTTAGAATGCGGTATTAGGGTTATGTTAATGGAAATCGGGTTTGATAATTAATGGACATAAAAGGAAATAAATTTGAGTACATAAATTAGACTTAAAATGTTTCTTAAAATCTAGATTATTGTCTTTTTCTTTAATTAAAATTGTCCTATTGCGTCACACACACAAACTTTTTTTATTATTTGGTCACTGCACTGCTTTTCATTATTTTTATTAATTATTAACGCACTGGCATATTAGAGTGCCACCATTTTCCTTCGTTTGCTTCCTTTCCTGTAGCCTGCTTTTCGAATTGCTCTTTGCAATGTTCTGTTATCTTACATCTTGCTTAATTCACAATTTTCACTACGCTTGGCTTTATTGAAAACTACGCTCCTTTTAAAATGCACATAACAAACCTTTTGTGTCTATTAATTTCCTTCGTTCTTGCTTTACATTATGCACAAACCTATTCTTTTATTATTTTAATTTATTTAAAGGTCAATTTCAAACTTTGTGAAAATAAGCTTGGCCTTTGCGTTCATTTCTCGACTGCTTTACTGTTTCTCGCATCTCATTGTCAATGCATTTAATATTTTACTTTAGTTTAACATTGCAATTGCATAAAACATCCCAACTCTGTGCTTATTGACTCGGTCACTTATCCTGCACTGCAAACAGAGCCAAGTTGTGGGCCTAATACCATCTCAATATATATAAAATTCATTTGACATTTCATAATAAATTAACATTTAAATATCATATTACCTTTGTTTTACGTTATTTCAAATTGCACTGTAGTTTTCCTATTCTTTTCATTGAATATTTTGATTAAATGTGAAATCATCTTTTTTGAACCCAGTAACAATTCATATACTTCATTCTTAAATATTGAATTATAATCGGAACCCTATCTTGGATTATCGTCTGATACTTTACCTAAATCTACTCAATGCTGCTTTTAATATGACTTTACTTAATAACGCTGTATGAATTACAATAAAGTATTTAATAATTAAACATGCTAATCTTGTCATCTGAAATTATTCCATTAGCCCAAACTAAAACTAAGCAAGACTAGCGTTGGGGTGCAATACCATATCAATAAATATCTTTGATGGCGAAATATTTCCTAATCTGCTGGTCACTCCTGTATTAGAAATATTGAGCACCAAGTAATTTTTAATAAAATATAACAGTTTTACGTTACAAACAATTCAATTATACTTTAGAATAGTGTAAGACTTTTGAGAAAATTTAAAAGTGAAGAGAGCTTGTTTAAAAGAGTGATAACAAGAAAGCTAATAGATATGTTTATTAAATAGTTGACTTCCACTGTAGCAATATTGTTTGTTACTTAATACTTAATGCATCCGATCGAAATATCAAAGTAGATGCTTTACCTAGCAAAATTCAAGTGGATAGAAACCCCTAGATAAACGTACTCAATGTTCTTGTAATATTATTTTTGTTTTTGGAACTGTAACAATCAATATGTCTCCTCTATTATCTATATGGTCAAGTTTCATATTCAACAACTCATTTCGACAACAAGCTCTGTACAGTTCCATAATAAGATACACCTACAATGCAATGTTAATAAAAAAACCAGAATTTATCATTTAGTTGTTTACCTTTATCATAAGGTATTCCCAATCATCTACTTCCTTAAAAAATTTAATGCATTTATTTCCAAAATGCTTGAACTTTATGAAAATATCAAAATCAATATTTTCTTTGACTTGAAAGTGTCATTCAACATTGATTATTCAGACCATAGGTAGTGTAATAACTGCATTTACAATCTTTGATCTTTCCGATACACAATCACGTAATACATTTTCTGTTTTTGCTTTTTTTATTCTTTTTCCAGTTAGGTATCGATCAATTTGTAGTAATTTTTGTACCATGGTCTTGACTTTGTAGGTAACAAATTCAAAGAAACATTGCTAGCTTGTACTTGCAAGTCCGGTGGACTATCTGTAAATTCTTCGTCATTGTCTGATTTACCATTTATTTTCACTTATTCACACAATTATTCAGAACTTATAATTTTACACATTTGTTATCTGTTTTAATTCCAAACTTTGATTTAAACTGTTTAATGAAAAATTATGTATAGGGTCGGGTGGGCCACATTGGGACAAAATTTGCAAAAATATTTTTTAAAATTTTGTTTACTGAGATATACGCTTACATTTTTTACCACATGTTCAACATATCTTTTTTAAACTAATGGTAAATTGGGAACTTTCTAACTTTTGTCTAACTATGTTGTGTATATATTTTTTTAACACTGCACCATGTCTCATTGCGGCCCATGAGTGGGCCTCCATGAGACAGTTGTTTATTTATGAAAAATAGTAACAATGTACGACAAAAAAGGTATATTTATTGTACTATATTAAATACATTATACCGAGTGTTTCACTTAAGGTGCAAACATAGAGAAATTGCTTGGGAAATCATATATATGCAGATTCCTGCTTGCCGCTCGGATTGGTAGGATTTATAGTGATATCAATCGAAAGAGAACAAAAAATGCGCGTAATTTGATGCTACTTTACTTGAATTTTTTGCTTGTTTCAGATAGAAATAGCTTAAAACTGTAATAAATATTTTGCCACCTTGGGACGTGTCTCATGGTGGCCCAAAACGTTTGATTCAAGGTAGCCCTTTGGATCAGTGAATCAAATGACATTGCCATTTTGGTGATAACTTTACAATATACTTAGAACTAATGAGGTTTGACAAGCAAGTATTAGAAAATAAGGGTAAATTAAAACATTTTGGAAAAATTAACTCTTACTGCTCTTTGCTCTTACTAACATTTGAAGTTGGCACATATAAACACTTCAGGGTTGTAAAAACCGGAGAGGCCACAAAACTTTTAATTTTAAATTTTTGGTTCTCACACTCTGTTAATCAACGTGTCACACCAAAATACAGTAGCGTTTAATGTATCGCCTTTCTAAAAGCGCCAAATTTAAAATTATCGTATCGGTCTCAAGGTGCACTTGTCTCAACGTGGCCCACCCGACCCTAATGACAAATTACGCAAATGACAGTCAAAGGTGTCTAGATTGTGAAAAATTACAAAATGGTATGAGTTTAGCGGCCCAAGGGACGGTAAACATTACTTTCAGTAATATTTTTAGAGTTATTATTATTATTAGCATAACATTCCTATAGGAATATAATTGTTTCCTTGAAACTGTCTAGATCCATTTGTTGGGGGAGATCAGTCCCTGTATAGTATATAAATCACTTCACTGTTATAATTTCTAAGCCGCGGTGTGTCTTTGCTTCTTTCACTATTTGTCTCCATCTTTGTCTATCTTGCACATCCTTTCTCCATTGAGTACGTCCCATTGTTCGCAGGTCTATTATTACTTCATCAAGCCATCTACTTCTCGGTCTTCCCCTGCATTGCGTTTCAGTTGGTTTCCATTGCATTGATTGTATTGTGCTGTTTCCAATTCTTATAATGTGCCCTAGCCATTGAATTCTTTGAGCTTTTATGAATCTAACTATATCTTCATCTTCCATTTCTTTCTGTATTTCTTGATTCATCCTTGGCCATATCTCCACTAGTTCGTATAGGTCCAAGAATGGTTTGCAGTATTTTTCGTTCAAAAATTAGTAGCTCTTCTTCTGTTTTTGTTACAGTGACGACTTCGGCAGCATAAGCGATTGCTGGTCTTATTAAACTTCTATATATCTTTATTTTTGTTGCTATTTGTTTATCTGTCAACAAGTTTTTGTTTGCATAATATACTTTATTTCCTGTTTTATATTCTGGCTTTTATGTCTTCGCTCCTGCTGTTCTCATTAAGGCGCATTCCAAGGTATGTGAAGTTGGGTCACTTCTTCAAATTTGTAGTGATCTATTTTTAAATGAGTCTTTGTGGTTTGTGGTCCTTTCTTGCATTTCATGTACTTTGTTTTCATTTCGTTTCGTTAATATGATTAATTTTTATATGTGTACGCGAAGTGTGAAAATCTCTTTGTATACTTACTTGACTTGTGAAACTGTAAAATATCAAATATCTTGTAAATATACAGTACTGTAATAAATATTTACACCAAACGTTTAAGATTTTATTGTCAATACAGGATATTACATAACTTAGAATTATGGGAAGCTTAATTATAAATTTATTTTATTTTATCCTATTATGTTATTATGACAATAACTCCTTAGCAACGAGTTGCGTTAAGATGCATTTAACAGCACTAGTGTTGTTAAGAAAAATAACATAACGTCGCTCATTCATTCAAACTATTCTCTCGTAATGTAAAAAGCTTGACAACACTACTTGAATCGTAAATTACTATTTACAAATTAGAAATAGAGGAAGATGCAGCACAAAATGGATGCCTTAGCAGGCTGTTGCTTGTTATATAAGCTGAGATATAATGATTTTACATTAAAGTCAGTTGGAAACACATCATCAATATCCCCATGTATGATTGTATACAATTATGTTTTATTCTGAATCCTCAGCTTCCACAAAACTTATGCATACTTGTAACATCACATTTAAGTATGACTGATGATATTCAAATAAAGGCAAAATGCGAGAAAAGATGAGCCTGCTTTTCCTTTGTTTCGCATCAATTTACTAATAGCTTGTGAGAACATAGTGAGTGCTTCCAAGTGTGAGCACAATAAATCAGTAATCACGCCTATGCTAGTCATAAAAGCCTAATTTGTGAATATTCACGATGTTTGAGACCTACTTTTAAAACATTATTGTTCAATTTTTGCACTGCTGATCAATTCTAATATTATTTCATAACTCATATCATTCCAAAGTTCCCCTTTATATTTTAACTTAATTCAATGTCTTCCATTCTGATACGTTTTACAAAATTCAATACCTGTGGTTCCGACATTAATATTCCTTTTTCAAATGATTTTCTATGATAGAATGCAAATAACACCAAATTTTTTGTGCCTACTGCCTTATTGTTTGTTTTACATGGGATTTTAGTTATATTTCCTTATCCATATAACTGATCATTTCATGTTTTTCTGCAAGTTTAAATTCACATACAAGCGAATACGATTTTGCTCTTATATGCTTCCTCATACTCTTTTCCCGGTATTTCTCCTCATATGTACTGTCTTCAATAAATTTCTCTATGTTGTTTTATATTTACTAATAAGAACACAAATAAACTATGCACACTGCTAGCATCTTCGATGGCTATCAAAATACTATTTTTACGTAACTTTACAGCATTCAAGCTTTTGATAAACGAAACCAGAGCTTGAGATCCAAAAGTTTTTCTCCAATATGTCTCTTTAGATTATTAACTAAACTAGGTTTTGTTACAGCTTTGGATTCAAAAATAAAACAATGTTTTTTCCGCTACATGCACTCAAGATGGAAAATTAAGTTACTTTTTTGTGTTGTTTTATACTGACAAACAGGACATGAATAAAGTGTTTTTCCTGTATCTACGTGTCTTCATATGATTTACTGAAGTAACTTGTGCTGTTTTATATTCAGAAATACAAAAATGAATACGGTTTTTCTCCTGTAGGCATCTCCATATGACACACTAAAGCATGTTTTCGTGCCGTTTTATATTTGCAAATAGAACACATATTAAGGTTTTGCTCCTATATGCGTTCTCATATGTCTAACTAAATGACCCTTCTGTGCTGTTTTATACTCGCAAATAGAACATGAATATGGTTTGTCTCCTGTATGTGTCCTCATATGACTCGCTAAACAATTTTTATATGTTGCTTTATACTCGCAAATAGAACATAAATAAGGTTTTTCTCCTGTATGCATTTTCATATGTATAACTAAATTACTTTTACGTGCCGTTTTATACTCGCAAATAGAACACAAATAAGGTTTCTCTCCTGTATGCATTTTCATATGTATAACTAAATTACTTTTACGTGCTGCTTTATACTCGCAAATAGAACACAAATAAGGTTTCTCTCCTGTATGCGTTTTCATATGTCTAACTAAATGACTTTTATATAGTGCTTTGTATTCACAAATGGAACAGGTATAAGGTTTTTCTCCTGTACGCCACTCCACACGGTTCACTAAATCGCCTAGAAAATAAATAAGATTTTTCACTTGTATAGGTCTCCAATTGGTTAACTAACTTACATTTCCCTTCAGTGTTATCTTCACAAATGGAAGATGTGTAAAATGGTTTCGTATGAGTTATCATATGTTCCAAGAAATTGCTCTCGTCCTTTGCTTCATATTCACAAACCCTACAAAGAAACTGTTCTTTTCCGAAACTTCCACTTGCTGCACACGAATCAAGCAATTCATCTTTTATTTCAACTTCCTCCTGTTTAATATCCAATTCATGATAAATCATGTTGTCGATAGTATCTTCAGAGACCTGTGGCTGAACATGTAAGTTTGCGGCTACTTTACTTTCATTTTTTGTCAATGGTTCATGTAACATGCTGACTAGTGCATTAGGAAAATTATATTCAACTGATTCATGTTCCACGTCCATTATTATGAAGAATAGAGGTTTAATAAATGAAATCTCTAAAAATAAAACGTAAAACAAAGTTCGGTTAGGTAAACTTGATTATTCCTATTTCAAAAATATCAACAAGCTTCCTACTATAAGTCTTACTTACATGGAATGACACGAAATTCTAAAAAGTACCTCGTTTAGAGAATGTGTCAGCGACAGAGACAACGTTCAATTACTAAACAACCATCATCGCCGGCCATTACAATTTGTCCAGATCGGATAGATCAAATCAAATTCATAGGAACTACTATGGTATACAGTGTGTCCCGCAATAGGATTGCATAATTTACAAAAATGTTATTGTCATTAGTTTGCATAGTACGTTTTGCAGTTAAATTATTCAAACTATCAAAAATGCTACTCTGTCACTTTTGAATAAATTTATTCAAAGTCTGTCACTAAGCAACTGGTTTTCACAAAATAATTAGATAATCCTGCATTTTAGGGCCATGAATTTGAACTACCGTTCCTAGAGCTAATAATGCAGGTGGTAGTGAAATGTGACAGTAAAAAAAACGAGAGCTTCAGGGCCGTAGCTACCACCGGGGCAACCGGGGCAGTGCCCCGGGGCCCCCGAACATAGGGGCCCTCGAAGACGGAGGAAGTTTTTTACGAAATTGTCTTTAAAGCGTTTTGAACTAAACTTAGCCTGTTTAAACGTTAAATACAGTTTTATATTAAACTCAATGTGAAGTAAATATGTGTTTTGTCTGTTTTAAATGCCCATTCTTCTATCTTAACAGAAAAAAAACACCAAATAGTAACCCTATTAAAAAAGTCTTACTAAATGAAAGTGATGTAGAGGTAAAGGGGAAGATAACATAGGGGCCCCATAATTATTTGTTGCCCCAGGGCCCCCAAGCCTGTAGCTACGGCCCTGGAGAGCTTGTTTAATTCCGTAATGTTTTCAGCTTACATGTGGTCTAACTTTCTAACCTAACAGTAACTTGGTTAGAATATTAGTCAGAAATCTTGTCTACAGATCTGTTAGAAATTGTTCGCTAAATAGCATGGCCCTTATTTGTATGGTGTGTGAGAAAATATTTAATTACAAAAATTTTTAAATAAACATACATAAAAGTGATCTAGCACCAATTTCCTTTCCTGAAAATAGTCTAAATTACCAATGTCTGCACTGGAAGTGTTCTTATAGACAAAATAAAGATTTATTGTATCACTTAACAGCTGAACATAATTTTCAAATGGAAACAGAAAACGTATACTACTTTGAAAACTTTGCTGGTAAGTAGTTACGTATATAAGTAATATTCATTATAAAATATAAAAGCAATTTTAAACAATTGAGAGACAATAACTAAGTAGGTATATTATATTTCTCTTAACGTTCAGATTTTCTGGATTGGAAATTTAAAGTCGAGAAAGAAGAAAATTATTCTCTTTAATTTAGTACCAATACCATTTTTTTCCATAAAAATGGTGAGCAACAATATGCGTAACCGTGATAAGCCGTATAAATTGCTCATGTTCAGAGGTATGGCCAACCATCCGGTATGGTGCAGACCGTAAACATATTTGAGTTCGCTCGATGCTACAGCGCAGTCTGTGTATGCCAGACTCTGATTGGTCCGTGGTGCGCCGCGCAATGCTTGGTCAATGCCTCGTTTTCCTTTATGTAGTTAATTCTGTAGGCAATAACTAAAATGATTATTCAATAGATCTAATACCTGCTTTTGTTTACACCCGGACCAGCTCTGATACGTACCTACTGTCAACACCTAATTGCAACTTAAAATTGAGTAACATTCAAAAAAATAATATGAACATAATACAATTGAAAACAAAATATAGGTTATAACAAAAATAAATTTTCATAGATCATTTGAAGTACATCAACACAAACAGCAGCAGCTTTGCAAGAAAAGAATATAAGGAGCGACTCCAACAAGTATTAAAAGATGACGAAATTCAAAATAACAACTAAGTATAACTACTTATTTATTGTTTCATACAATTCAGCTTAAGTAGTTTCTGAATAGGATGATTTCTTAACACCAAAACAGGGTAAATCTTGTCTGTTCGTCTATAGATAGATAGATATTTATTGGTGCTAATATGCAACAAGTGAACTTACGTAAGTCAAAAAAAAAGATTACAATAAAATTAAAACTAATAAGAATCATCGGTTCAAATTCAAACGTCATTCAAGAAGGACACGAAGTTGGCGACCAATCAGAGCCCGGCATTCCCGGTCCGCGCTGTGGCATCGAGCGAACTCAAATATGCAGACCGCAACAAGAGGGTTAATTCTGTCCCTTCTATATTACTGGCTCTAGGAACAGTAGTTCAAATTCATGGCCCTAAAATGCAGGATTACCAATAATTATCAAATTCCAAGGTACTTATCGCATTACTAAGATTATTGCACACAACTGTCACATGACTGATATCAGCCAATGAAAACCATGCATTTTTTTAAAATCGACCAATTTCAAACTGATTACCTGATAAGCGCCCGTGGGCTGCTTACCAAGCGATAAGCTCCCTAACGATGATTATCGACCCCGTGGATGGTGTCATAATAGGAAATAGAAATGCAAGAAACAAGTAATTTGAATTTTTTGGCATTATTGGATCTATTTTAAATCATACTTTGTATACGGGTTTTGTGTAATAATCTTCAAAATATAAAAGCGGGCAACACACTTACATATAATTTTGCCAGTGCCAAGAGTAATCGTGCTGGTTGAGTGGTTGCCCTTAGAAAACTGCCCTCGGGCAACTCTCGGGACAGTTTTCATTGCAACCAGCACTCGACCCTTGGCGTGTGCAAAATTATCGGTAAGTATGTCTCGCCATTGTTATATTACTATTGATAAGTTCTTACATATATTGCAGACCAATCCAATTTGATTATTTTTAATCACGTGAGTCAGTTTGACAAATCCGATCACATTTGAAGTGAAAACGACTCTAGGGCGATTTTCGATCACCATGGAAACTACCTAATTAAAATTCAGTAGTATCCTATGACAAATTGGTGACACTGTAAATCTACATCAAATTCGAGGTTAACAGGTTAGTTTTTGCGTCAGTCTGTGTCAAAACTGAAGCAAAACCTAACCTGATAACCTCGAATTTGACATAGACTTACAGTGTCACCAACATATTATTATAATGAAGTGTTAAATTAATTTGTCAGAAAAATGGCTTCTCTCTTCTATTAATTTATTTAAGAACTTATCTTCCCGAATTCACCGCGGTCAGTGATAAATTCTTATAATTTTGACAAATAATACCCCTCAAGTGCGTTGCCTTTAAGAAATAACTCTCGGCCTCGGCTCGGGTTATTTCTCGGGGACGCACTTTCGGGTAGTTATTTGTCAAAATTATTGCGGGTGATTATCACTGCCCTTGTTAAATTATAGCTGATAAGTTCTTACATATATTGCAGACCAATCCAATTCGATTATTTTTAATCACGTGTGGCAGTTTGACAAATCAAATCGCACTTGAAGTAAAAACAACCCTAGGGTGATTTTCAATCACCATGGAAACTACCTAATTAAAATTCAGTGACAAGTTGGTGACACTGTAAGTTTATGTCAAATTCGAGGTTAGCAGGTTATGTTTTGCGTCAGTCTGTGTCAAAACTGACGCAAAACCTAACCTGATAACCTCGAGTTTGACATAGACTTACAGTGCCACCAACATATTATTATAATGATGTGTCAAATTAATTTGTCAGAAAAATGGCATCTTGCATAGGTGAAAATTATTAATTTATTTAAGAACTTATCTTCCCGAATTCACCGCGGCCAGTGGTAAATCCTTATAATTTTGGCAAATAATATCCCTCAAGTGCGTTACCTTTAATAAATAACCATGGGCTTCGACTAGGGTTATTTCTAGGCAAAGCACTTTAGAATTGTTATTTGTCAAAGTTATTGTGGGTGATTACCACTGCCCTTGGTAAATTATAGCTGAAAATCACCTTGTGTGAATCATGATTTATACTTTATTTTACGAAGCAATAGAAAGTAAAACCAAAATATACTGACACTTAAACTGCTTATAGGTTTTCAATAAATTCAAAGTGTTAAAAGTGATTTTCGGGGGGAAAACGACAACAATGAGTGGTTAAGAAAAACTAATCAAGAAATAGTAACTCTTTATAGTGAGCTAGATAAAGCAACGGTAAAGGCAAGCAGGTAAGATAGTTGAACCACTTGGAAAGTATGCACAAAAATGGGGAAAAGTGGAAGAGAGTTATACAACAAACGGAAGCAGTGCAAGTTAAATCTTCAAGCAAATGTAACAGTGAAAGTGACAAAAATTATTTTATCTAGGACCACTACTAAAAGTAGGCCTTTTAGCGCTAGCTTGTTTCACTAAGTGACGTTTTATAGTTTAGCGTGGTTAAAGAAATCAGCTGTTTACTTTAAGCCCATCTGTGGTATAAAGTGAAGTGAGGTTATAAAACTACAATTTCGAACTGGAAGTGAAGCTGTAAAGTTATTCTAGTTGCTTCTTGCGTTACAGGTAAAGTGTTTTTGAAATAATTAAAGCGTTATGTAATGAATACAGTCAGATCTGTAGTATCTAATAATAATTACCTTTCGTAACTGATCTTGATAGTAGTGGCTGCGCAAACATTGATAAGCGCGCCAAGGGCTACTATTTATTATGACATAAATTATAGTCGTAGATGCAAACCTTTGTTAAATTGATATTTATGGATTAATAACAGTAAAATTAAGGTCGTAGATAAAATATTGTATGCAACGCGTGCTAAAAGTCGTTTATGCACGAAACATGTTATGAAACTCAGCCTTCGGCTTCGTTTCATAATTTTCATGTCTCGTGCATAAACGTCAACTTTTAGCACTTGTTGCATAAATAGCTATAATAATGTGACAGCTACTTGATAATACACTACATCAAGGTAGTCTACCTGTAAATTACTTTTTTCTACGGTCGCCTCTAAAACTGACTGGTAAAAGCACACTGTCAATGCGAAAAGTTAGCGATTCACACATTTTTTCCTTAGTAACCATTTTAACATCGCAACCACGTAAACAATGTCTTAATAAAATAATCGCGTCACTTTATTTTACTTTACGCATCGCCATGGCTAACCTGATTATTATTGTAATTCGTCATTTTCTGGAACTGGCTAAAATTATTAACAATAATTGCATCACGGCGCGTTCTTCATCACGCAACAGTTTTATTGAGTTTTGGAGTTTTTGTGAAGTTGAAGATGGAATCTGAAGGTAATTGCTCTCCGCCTGAAGTATATGAAGCGGCCCGGACCGCAACCAACGAGTTCTTGCCGGCCAATTCGCGCAGACTTTGTGAACGGCTGTACAACGACTTCATCAAATGGTGTGAATCGCGGAAAACGTGGTGTTGGCATGATTTTGTAATTTATTTAGGGTCGTAGAAAAAATGTATGTATTTCGAGTGTAAAGAGCCATTTTGGCATGAGGATGCTCTCTTTACACACTAAATACTTAACTATCTATTATCTACGATCATGTAAAAAGTGCCTATTTTCTACACTGATTTTAGTGTGAAAAGTTAACTTTTATTATACTAGTGTTAAAGATAAAACTAAAGTAACCAATGAATCAAATATTATTTATCAGATATATTGCAATGACTGTGGCGCCAATTACATTGCCAAACAAAACAAAGATTAATTAAAAGATTAAATCAACATAAAAACTCTATTAAGATAAAAATGGTTTCTCCCAACAGGCCGAACACTGCGGAGTCACGAATTGCAACTATCGATAAAGAACCTTTTTAAAATTATTTTACTAAGTATCCGTAGGTACGGTTTCTTCCTGATATTTTGATTATACAGGGTGATTCGGGAGGAAGTGGCAATATTTTGAGGACATGTCGAGGAAGCCAAAAAAAGCAAAATAAGCTCATATGTTCAAGTCCGATTTTTATTTGTTTCAGAGATACGTTGATTAATTGTAATTTAAAAACTAAAGAAAAATTCAATACAAAACTAACAAAACAAAACAAAAAAATACACAAATTGCATTAATTCACAACAAATTTTCGAAAACATCATCTCCCACTTCGCTACATTTATTTGCGAATTTATAAATTGAACTAATGCTGCAGCGTTCATTAGAGCAAATCATCGTTTACTAAAACTCGCTACTAGTTGAATTTATAAAAGCGCAAATAAGTGTATCGAAGTGGGCGGTTTTTTTTTGAAAATTTGTTGTGAATTAATGCAATTTGTGTATTTTTTTGTTTTGTTTTGTTAGTTTTGTATTGAATTTTTCTTTAGTTTTTAAATTACAATTAATCAACGTATCTCTGAAACAAATAAAAATCGGAATTGAACATATGAGCTTATTTTGCTTATTTTGGCTTCCTCGACATGTCCTCAAAATATTGCCACTTCCTCCAGAATCACCCTGTATATGCTCTGTACCAGTTGAGTATTATTTCCTTTTTATTTTCCAGATGTACGTAATAATTAATTCAAATTTCTTATCTACAATTTATCTTTGAAACTTGTCAGCATGGTGCCTAATAAATGGTCCTCGTTTTTCAACTCTTTTAATTTTCCTTTTTGGCTTTTAATATAACACCAGGTGAATTACAAAACGTACTTAATTTTATCAAATGTTCTTAATAAATTTAAATTACAGATACTCATCCCATATAAGCAGAAACCATTTTGGTTTCTTCTTAATTAACGACATTTATAGGGAGGAAAATGATATTTTTCGACGTAACAACCGTATTTTTATAAATTTGCAAGGTAAAAAAGATACTTGAAAAAATTATGATTGTTCACTAATCTATTTTTTCTCTTACAGATTTTAACGTGTTGTTTTTTAACCATTTTATATTATGTAGACTGAAGAAGACACTAAGTGCTGAAATATATTTCTACAATTTTGACCTGTTCTTTTACCTCAGGAAGGATTTCTACTGTAAATAGCTGCTAATTGTCCTTAACATGTTTGATAATTAAACCTCAGCCAGCTACCTATGTATTAATTATGAAAATTAATATTTTCGGGGCTTCGTAATAATCTCAAGTTTATATATAATTTGGAAAGTGCTCCTGTAGCATTATCAATTATGCCTTTTATAAATGGTAGCTCTAGTATGGACGAGGGTTCGGTTGGCTTTTACTCTGGCTGACTTAAAAGAACAAGATTTAACAGAAACATTTTTATTCCCTATTACATACACGTAATAACTTAAAATAAATTATATATTGAATTATGTACAAGATAATTTGTTTTGCGTTAATCCTGGATGGGTAGGCTGCCCTTTTCACAGCGGTGTAAGACCGTGGTATTCACGACGCCAGGTTGTGGAGCGATCGAGTGTTCTCACGTTTACGTTGGCAGTCCTGGGGGAAGTCGAGTTGTTAGTTCCAATTCTTCAGGTCGGTTTCTGGTCTGAGTTCGGCTGAAGGCCCTGGTTAATTTAGGTCGGTCTAGCTGGTTTCGGAGACGCGGGATCTTACGCGGCCGAAGCCGCTGAAGGCAGCAGGAGGCCGGGTTAGTTTCTGGTGACGATCTCCTCGAGTCCGCTGCTCGAATTTGGTTTTAAATGCGGTGATCGGCTCTCGGGATTAATCGTGTATTCTGGAAGGATTGCGCCGCGATCGATTCTCCGTACCGCTCGCGTCGATCACTAATCTTGCCAGTTCGAGCGCTTTGAAAAATTTACATTGTTGTAACGTTCATTGTTGGCCTAGACGAAAATTAAGCGCTATTAATTTTAAATTAATTTTGATCGCGCTTAATTCGGAGTGAAACGTTACAACTTTGAAAGTTAAGATTTTTGCTTTTTTTATTCTTTTTCTAGTTATTGACCAATTCGTAGTACTTTTTGTACAGTTGTCTTGACTTTGCAGATAACAAATTCAGAGAAACTTTGCTAGATTGCTCTTGCAAGTCGCACAATTATTAGGAATTTATTATTTTACAGATTTGTCTGTTTTGATTCCAACTTTGATTTACACTGACGTTTCATTAAAAATTATGTAAAACATCAAACTACGTAAATGACAGTCAAAGGTGTATAGATTGTGAAAAATCGAGTTTTGAGTTTAGTGACCCAAGGGGCGATAAATATCACTTTCGGTAATATTATTGTTAGGGTTAACATGATTAATTTCCATATATGGTAGGCGAAAAGCGTGAAAATCTCTTTCTATACTTACTTGACTTGTAAAACTGTAAAATAACAAATAACCTGTAAATACAGTGTCGAAATAAAGTAACGGATAAATTCATTAACTTCGTTAAATCTCCAAGAGGTGTAGCGATTTTGACCATAGGGAATATTTTCAGCTGATTTTTAGTTTCTTATGTAATTTGTTTCTCATGATATGACGTCATCGACTTTTATTTTAAATAACATATTTGCTATTATTGATTTTGGTAGTACTTTTTATGCTGTTTTCAATGATATAAAATTTTCAATATGTTACATCTGAAAAAATCTAAAAAAATGGTCTTAAAATTTAAATATTAAAAGCCAATAAAATACATCTAGTTACCGGCAGATAAATCAAAAAAGATTAGTTACATGTCAAAATTAAACAATTTGTAAATGTCATAACAAAATAAGCGTCCTTTGCGTTTTCTAAATTAGAATTTACCTTTAGCAAACGATTTATTAATAAAAATGGTACAATTCAGCGAGAAACAGAATTGAATTTTTTATGATTTATTACCGAATTTTTAATTGTTTTATTAAATTTCAATAAAAACAAATGTGCCATCAATGGCTTTGCGTCAAACATAGGTAACTAGACTTATTTTGCTCATTTAAGTGGTCTTTGATATTTAAACTTTAAGAAAATTTTTCTTGATTTTTTTCAGATGTAACATATTGAAAATTTTATATAATTGAAAACAAATAAAAAGTACTACCAAAATCAATATTAAAAAATATAGGTTATTTTAAAAAAATCAGTGACGTCATATCATGAAAAACAAATTATATAAGAAACTGAAAATCAGCTGAAAATATTCCCTATGGTCAAAATCGATACACCCCTTTGAGATTTTTTCATAAAAATTGTATATCAACGAAGTTAATGAATATCAACAAAGTAAACAATTTATCGGTTACTTTATTTCCACACTGTATACAGTACTGCAATAAACATTTACACCAAACATTAACATTTTATTGTCAATAAAGGATATTACATAATTTAGAATTATGGGAAGTTTAATTATAAATTAATTTTTACAAATTGTAAATAGAGGAAGATGCAGCACAAAATGGATGCCTTAGCAAGCCCCTGCTTGTTATAAAAGCTGAGAGATTTTACTTATCTTTCCTTATCCCTATACCTGACCATTTTACCAACTGATTTAAATTCACATACAACAATCAAATAGGGTTTTGCGCTTATATGCTTCCTCATACTCTTCCCGGTATTTCGTTATGTTGTTTTATATTTACTAATAGAACACAAATAAACTATTCATACTGCCAGCATCTTCAATGGCTAACAAAATACCGTTTTTAGATAACTTTAAAGCATTCACGCTTTTGGTAAACAAAACCGGAGCAGAGCTTCAATACAAAGGTTTTTCTCTAATATGTCCCTTTACATTTTTAACTAAACTAGGTTTTGTTACGGCTTTGTATTCACAAATAAAACAACAATTTCACAAATAAAACCACAATAAGTTTTTTTTCCCCGCTGCTGATCATGTAAGTCAGTGATACAGCCTTAGTAACAAAACGTGTAAGTCGGTGATTATATTTGTTTGCTGCTTTCCCTTGACAACGGAACTTAATGTTATTATTAAGTTCCTAGGATAATATAATTAACAACGCAAGATGCAGACTTAAGACGTTTTGTTTATAATTGCAAGTGTTTATGTGACATGACACTCACAGGTAACACGACTCACGAAAATTAATCCTGGTGGCAGGTGACAAACCTAACGATTTTTTCAAAAATCTAGGAAAATTTCGATAAGCAGCGGGAAAAATATAACATTCCTTGTTACTTAAATAGCTATTGTGTTAAATATCCTCAGTTGGAAAATTAAGTTACCTTTTTGTGATGTTTTATAATGACAAACAGAACATGAATAGTGTTTTTCCTATACCTATGCGTCTTGACATGGGTTACTGAAGTAACTTGTGCTGTTCTATATTCAGAAATATAAATAAGGTTTTTCTCTTGTATGCATCTCCATGTTGCACACTAAAGCATCTTTTCGTGCTGTTTTATATTCACAAATAGTCAAATAGAACACGTATTAAGGTTTTGCTCCTATATGCGTCTTCATATGTTTAACTAGATAACTTCTTTGTGGTGCTTTGTATTCGCAAATTAAACAGGACTAAGGCTTTTCTCCTGTATGGATTTTCATATGTTTATCTAAATTACTTTTTTCTGCAGCTTTATATTTGCAAATAAAACAAGAATAGGGTTTCCCTCCTGTATGCGTCTTCATATGTTTAACTAAAACACTTTTTTGTGCTGCTTTATACTCGCAAATAGAACATGAATAAGGTTTTTCTGCTGTATGAGTTCTCATGTGTGTAACTAAGGTACCTCTTGCTGATGCTGTATATCCACAAACAGAACACAAATAAGGTTTTTGTCCTGTATGTGTCCTCATATGTTTAATTAAGTGACCCTTCTCTGTTGCTTTATACTCGCAAATTAAACATGAAAAAGGTTTTTCTCCTGTATGTATCCTCATATGTCTAACTAAGTGATCCTTCTTTGTCCCTTTATACTCGCAAATAGAACATGAATAAGGTTTTTCTCCTGTATGTGTCTTTATATGGTTGACTAAAGCACATTTATGTGCTGCTTTATATTCGCAAATTAAACATGAATAAGGTTTTTCTCCAGTATGCGTTTTCATATGGTCCACTAAATTACCTTTTTTTGCTGTTTTATATTCGCAAATTGAACAGGAATAAGACTTTTCTCTTGAATGTGTCTTTATATGACCAACTAAAGTGCCTTTCCGTGATGATCTATAATTGCAAATTGAACAATAATACGGTTTTTCTCCTGTATGTGTCTCCATACGGTTCACTAAGTCACCTAGAAAATAAATAAAATTTTTCACTTGTATGAGTCTCCAAATGGTTAACTAACTTACATTTTCCTGCAGTTTTATGTTCACAAATGGAAGATGTGTTAAATTCTTCCGTATGAGTTATCATATGTTCCAAGAATTTGCTGTTGTCTTTAGCTTCATATTCACAATCCCTACAAAGCAATTGTTTTTCTAAGAAACTTCCACTTGCTGCACACGAATCAAGCAATTCATCTTTTATTTCAACTTCCTCCGTTTTAATATCCAATTCGTGATAAGTCGTGTTGTCGATAGTATCTTGAAAGACCTGTTGCTGAACATTTAAGTTTGCGGCTACTTTACCTTCAGTTTTTGTCAATGGTTCATGTAACATACTGACTAGTGCATTAGGCAAATTATATTCAACTGATTCATGTTCCACGTCCATTATTATGAAGAATACAGGTTTAATAAATTAAATATCTAAAAATAAAACGTAAAACAAAGATCGGTTAGGTGAACTTGGTTATGCTAATTTTAAAAATATCAACAAACTTCCTACAATGACTTTTACTTACATAAAATAACATGAAATTTTAAGAAGTACCTCGTTTAGAGAATGTGTTAGCAACAAAGACATTAAATTACTACACAACATCGACGCCATCGACGGCCATTACAGTGTGGCAAGTGGGAAGTTTGGCTAGCAGCCGTTAATAATTACACCGTGCCGACCAATTATAAAGAGGAGGTGGAGTTCAGTGATGGCGCCGAATTCAAAAAAAGAAAATATACGTTTGAGAGTACACATACACGTACATTTAAATTATGTTCTGTTTGAAAGAAAAATCGGAGAAATTATCAAAGAGCTCGTAAAGCTTATAAAGCAAAAATATGAAATATATAAAAAATATGCATTTATTAATTTATTTAATATATAAATAGTAAAGATGGCGGAGGCCATAGACGGCGAAAATACAGGGAGAGCTATTAGCGAAAAACGGTTTAAATGTTGCTCACAGCAAAAACCAGCTCGAGTATGTGTGTGCATTATTTGTAACACGTTGTATCATACCAGCTGTTCGAAACGTGTAAAAGCGCTTCAAATTGTGTATAACTTCTTCGTAGTTTGCTGCGTGCCTAACCTAACCTCAAATGTAACCTCTAAACAAAACGACAATGAGACAAGCGACGATGTTCTTGTACTTCGTAAAGTTATAGTGTTCCTAAAATCCAAAATCGCCAATCTAGAAAACGAGAAAGGTAGATCTGAAGACAGAAAGGACGAAGAAAACGAGAATTTAATCGTGCCGAGTGGTACTCCTAGCAGATCAAGCAGCTATACGTGTCTAGATAGGGAATGTGAAGAATGCAACAGAGTAATCACGGAAAATAACCTGCTCAAGGATCTAGTCAAGGCGATCAAGGATAAAAATCAGCTTCTTGAGGAAAAGAACATCAGTTTATCAGAAAAAGTAAGCATCGGGCACATCCAAAGCTATGCGGGCGTAGCCAGTCAGCAAGGGAATGTGGGGAGTGCATACCGAGGTGAAAGAGCGAAGATTCCTTCTATCTACGTAAAACCTAAGAATGTCCAAAAATCAGAATTGACCTTCAGAGAGGTCAAAGAAAAAATTGCCAACAAAAATATAGACATCAACATTGTCAACGTAAAAGAAATGTACAATGGAGGGCTAAGGATGAATTGCAACAGCAAACAGGATGTGGAACGAATGAAACAAGAAATCAACCAGCGCTTTGGAGCTAAATATGCCGTAGAAGAAGAAAAGTTATTGAATCCTTGCATAAAAATAGTGGGAATTAATGATGAATACGAAGTCGATGAGCTTGAACAAATCTTAACACGTAAAAACTGTAATGGAATCGAAAACCCGGTTGTGAAAGTGAACAATATTGTGTCAATCGAAAGCAAAGGCACCTACACGGCGTATGTAGAGGTCAATGCAAGCGTATATGCAAGGATCAGCATAACAAAACGAGTGTTTATTGGATGGCAAAGCTGTGTGGTCTACGATGCTATAAATACGAAAAGGTGTTTAAAATGCTGCTGGTATGGACATGGAATTAAAAAGTGCACTGCGGAGGCTGCATGCCAGTACTGTGCAGGCCAGCACGAATAAAAAACTGTAGTGAAAAAGACAAACGAGATGAGCACAAGTGTATCAACTGCCAAAATGCTAACAAGAGGTTCAAGACAAACAGAGACACACATCATGCGTCTAATGCTGAAGATGTTTGCTTGTCCTATAAATCGAGGAAAGATTACATAATTTCCAGGACATGCTATCCGTCAAGCATTCTATTCTCAAACTAGCATGGAGTTTTCGACTTCGTTACAGAGTTTGATGGTCTTAATGTAAACACCCTACGCTTTAAATGTCACGAAGAATGCTTGACCGAAATTACAGCAAATAAAAAATTAACAATCATACATTTCAACATTAGAAGCCTCCAGAAGCATTACGATGTATCGACAAAGATTCGATATCATTTTCTGCACCGAAACTTGGCATGTTAAGGATATTCGTCAGTATCAGATAGACGGCTTCACTACCGTGTATAATGATGGCAGCGTAAACCAAAATGACGGAGTAGTCGTGTTTATTCGGAACTCAATTTCTTTCGAGCACAACATCGAGAGTGTCGGGTAAATCAATGCATTACGCATAAATACAACGTCGCAACACAGTGGATTTCTGACAATTATCGCGATCTACCGGCCTCACACAGTTAACGTAGTGTCTTTTGTTGAGGATCTTCATGCGTACCTCGGCAACGTCGAAAATGAAGAACTCTTAGTCATAGGAGATTTCAACATCAATATACTGGAGGGAAGCAACATTGCAGAAGAATACCTGAACAACTATGCTGTACATGGTCTATATGCATTAATAAATTCATTCACCCGTGAACAGAGCAATACGCGAACATGCCTCGACCATGCATTCATCAGATCTGTAGCACCGTCTCAGAATATAATGGCCGGAGTACTAGAATCTAGTATGACGGATCATTACCCAATCATCGTACAACTTCCCAGCACAACGTCAGTGAAGACATGTGATCAGTGGAAAGAACGAAGCGTCCTGAACAATAACCAACTTCTCAACTCGATATCAATGGAAAATTGGGCGGGTGTCTTAGAAGCAACCGATGTCGATATTGCCACTGAGCGTTTCGGCGAGACTTTCAATCAACATATAGCAAGTGCAACGACAAAGAAGACCTTGAAAGGGTTTGTGTCTAAAAAACCGTGGATTAGTAGTGGTATAATCAAAGCAATAAAAACCAGGGACTCTCTATACCATCGACTAAAAAGAGACCCACTAAATTTGTGCCTGAAAGAAAAGTTCAAAACCTATCGGAACACGCTAGTATCTGTTATTAAAAAAGCTAAGTCTACATATCACCGATTGAAAGTTGCTAACACAAATAAAGACCCTAAGAAGTTGTGGGGAGCTGTAAACGAATTAATAAATCCTCAAAGTAAACGAAAAGTTGTAAATAAAATAATTAAAGATGATAGAATTACTATAACAAATCCACTTGATATAGCAACAACCTTTAACGAGTACTTCGCGAATATCGGCGCCACTTTGGCAGCTGAAATCAATGGTAGTCAAAACGATCGGTCAAACATTCCCCGTGTATTAAATTCCATGTTCCTTAGTGAGGTTGAAAGTACGGAAATTGTAAAGTGTATAAATCAAATGAAAAGCAACAAGGCACCTGGAATAGATGCAATAACCAACAAAATGCTACAGACATGTGGAGTTTACATTGCAGAACCTATTGCAAAAATAATCAACATGTGTTTCTCGCTGGGAAAATGCCCTAGTCATTTCAAACGAGCGGCCGTAGTCCCAATTTTTAAAACTGGTAGAGAATGTAGTGTATCGAATTATAGACCAATTTCCCTGTTACCTAGTATATCAAAGCTATTTGAAAAGTGCCTAGTAAAGCGCATCATGAATTATTTAGAATACATTGAAGCTCTAAACAAGGCCCAGTTTGGCTTCCGAAAGGGCGTTTCAACAAGTTCAGCAATAGCACTTCTAATCGAAAGGATATATAACACGCTCGACTCAGGGGAACATGGTCTGATGGTAGTGCTCGTTGATCTTGCCAAAGCTTTCGATACGCTGAATCACGAAATTCTATTACAAAAGCTTGAGCGGTATGGTTTTCGCGGTAAGGTCCATAACCTATTAAGAAGTTATCTAACAGGTAGATCTCAAGTTGTTAAAATAAAGGATCAATATAGTGCGCCGTTGCCATTAAATTACGGAGTTCCACAAGGATCGGTGCTGGGGCCAATCCTATTTATCTTATATATAAATGACATCTTCAACATCAATATACAAGGACAGATACTCAGTTACGCGGATGATACTGCGCTATTTATCAAAAGTCAATCCTGGGAAGAACTGATAAGATGTGTGCAATTAGATTTCGCGGTACTTGGAGATTGGTTCCGAGGTAACTATCTTACATTAAATATGGGGAAAACCCTTTTCATTCCGTTCGGCTGCTACATTGACAGTATATCAGATTTAGGAGACATAATAATACATGAAAGGGAGTGTGTAAATGAAAACAATTGTGACTGCCCAGCTCTAGGAAAGGCAAACTCGGCAAAGTATCTAGAAATAGTAATTGATAGCCATCTAAAATGGGACCGGCAGATTGAGCATGTGGCACATAAATTAAGATATATGACATGTGTATTTTACAAACTTCGATTAGTATTAAGCCTAGATCAACTGTACACGATCTACTATGCCCTCGTTGATTCAATATTGTGGTATGGTATAATAGGCTGGGGAGGCGCCCGGGATAACGTTTAAAAAAAACTGCATTCTAAAAGTGATGCTCAAGAAAAAGAAGCGTTACTCCTCTGAGCTATTATACGCGGAAACCACTGTCCTAAATCTGAGGCAAAAATTCTGTGTATCGGGGACTGAGCAAAGCATAAAAAGTAATCAATGGTTACTTATAGAGCATGGAAGGAATACCAGAAGCAATACAACTAGATCTGTGATGGTACCTCAATGTGAGAAGAGTATAGGCCAAAGATGCTATAAATATATTGCTGCAAAAGTGATAAATTGTTTTAGTGCAGAACGTCGGGATTCCGTACTAGAAACAAGTTCTAAATCGCGAGGGAAATTGATAGAGGCGACTGTGAAGGACTTATCTGTGGATGTGCTCGATTCAGTTTTCAAGGTCTCTTAGTGGGACTGATAGCAATGTGTAGGTTTGGTGTGGGATGTGGGACAATTGAGACTGCGCCGGACCCCTTCACTAATGTTGTTAGCTTTAGTTATGTTTTAGGATAGGTATTTAGGTTGCGGACAAGTGCTAATGCACTTTTGAAATCTTTTATTCTCATTGAGTGTATTTTGTACTCAATAAATTTCTGAATTTCTGAATTTCTGAATATAAAACATGATAATTGAAGTACTTAGTGGTTTACGTTATCACTTCTATACATACCACAAATTGTTAATTCATTGATTACCAATTTTATCAATGTAAGCATTCACTTGCTTACTGTATGTTAATTCTTTAATGCTCATAAATAAATGAAAAATGGGTATACATTTCAGTTTCTATTGGGAATCCTCTAATTATTTAGAATTTTATGACGTCATTTTATATGTTTAAGTTTTTATGATGATCACAAATGTGAACCTATTTAACAATATGTAGTGGATGTTTAATTTGTCAGAATTCAGTTTAAAACTTAAACTTATTTTTTTAAATTTCATTCAGTAGGCTTTTTTAAATTAATTTCGGTCTGTGAAGTGCCACTTTTTTTCACTCAGTGAAAAAAGTGACACTTTGCTTTTAATTTAGGAATGAACGATTCTAATTGGACGTTTCCTTAGTTACCAGAACTGACCAACGCACTTGACTAAAATGAAGGCAAATACAATTCTATACAAAATAGGCTTGGATTTGATTTTTAATGACATTTTAAAAAATCTTATAGGCAACTTGTGTTAGCGTGCTTATTTTTCACGCGTGTGGAATATTAAACTCGGCTGCGTCTCGTTGAATAACCCTCCACACTAGTGAAAAAAAGTTGCACTTCTAAATAACTATTAATATAAATTTTTGTTTATTTGTAGTTTATGGGAAAGCAAAGCTATCATTTAACTGAAATTTTATACTTTGCCGTACAATAATACTCACTTAAACTTGTATATTTACCTAATTTTAACCTCTCGTTATCAATTTTAAAATATTGAAATATGAAATCCTAATAATATAAAAGCTGAACAGTGTGAATCGCCCTAAGAAAATAGATATAAAATTTAGGAAACTTGAAATGTTAACAGTGAAACATTTGTAGAATAACTTAGATAAGCATTACATTGGAAATACATACAAAATTTATGTGGACAACACTGGAAACTAGGCAACCCAAAAGACGTATAAGCACGATTATTTTATTCGTAGAGATTTCAACCAATCAAAAGGCTAGATTTAGTTAAGTTATCTTGTATAATTTCGATTATACAAAATCGATTCCACTATAGTAACTTCACTAGGCAACGCAACACATAACTTTTGTCTACTTGATGTTATTTTCATGGAGATGACTTTCAGCTAGGTTAATTCAAACAAATCGAGCTGCCAATAAAATATTTATTTGTTCCTAATATTAAAATTTACTTACAAAATAATCAAATCGAATACAATGCGTACTTCGAACAGGTTATACGTCTCAAACTTCCTGCACAATAACAAATCGTGTCAGTTTGACAGAATAATCCTCCCGCTGACGCGGTCGGACTATTTAACCTGTCAAACTGACACTCTTTTATTATTGTGCAACAAGTTATCGCCATATAACCCGATAATATCGAAGTACTTATAGTATTACTTCTGATAATACTGGTATAGCATTCCAACAAAAAATTGGAAATCTATTTAAAATCGAGTACATCATGGAAAGTGTAAGTCATGTCCAAGTTGATTTCATACAATCAATAGATAACTTTCTAAAGTGAAACAGCTTTTAAGTAATGACGGTTCATCTATAAATTGAACATATAACTGTTTTGTTAAGGCATTATAACAAATTTATTACCTATGTAGTAGTTGCTTTAAAACCGTATACTAGCATAGAAATTGTTGAAAATAGTAGTTTGTATACCAAGGCACTGAAGTTTAACTTTTTATCACGAATGTGGATTTAGTTATCGAGGCTCGTAGGGCCAAGTTAAATAAATAACATGAGGGATAAAAAGAAACTTCAGTGCCGAGGTGTAGGTACACTATGTTTTATTTGAAATCGAGAAATCGTGAAATTACATTTTAACCAACTTTTGTAAGTTATGTTCGGTCGATTGACGTTTATCTGTCGCCTCGCCACCTACAAAAAAGTCGTAAAACAATAGATTACTTCACTGCCGATTTCTCGTATTTTAATGACGATTTCGGCGTACTTCACTGCCGATTTCAAATAAACGTATATGTCTTCCAAAATCCCAAACTGCATATGTGAAATTTGAAGGTTATTTACAAATTGTCACTGAATGACAATCAAGCAGTCTGCCCTGATTTTAAATAGCTTTCCAATTACTGGTTGGAATACTCTTTTTATAAGCAAGCTATCTTTTGAATTTTGAATCACTAAACCCCACCTCCTTTTATAATTGGTCGGCACGGTGTACTTATTAACGGCTGCTAGTTCAAATGGCCAAAAATTACCTTACCGTAAGTAAAAAGATGCGTTCTTTCAGATTCTGTAATAAAAAGGGGGTTTCTATTAAAAAAACATTGATAACGCCATACCTCATACACGGGACACCCTGTATGTATGCATTTTATTTCAAAAAATGCTCAAATAAAAATAAAAATCGACGGGTCCTAGCGTTTTAGCCGGAAACGTACATGTTAGAAAATACTGAATTTATTCCAAACTTTACGACCGCGCTGTATATGCAAAAATATGGTGCTACAGCTGTAAATAATCTTATTTGAACATAATAAACTTATCTGCTTGGTAACATCTAAATTTGTGTGACGCAAATTGTTCCATAAACTTAAAAAAACTGATGTCATCACTTAAAAACACTTTCACTGTTTGTGCATGTCTTTCCAATATTTTTCTTCTTCTACATTCAGGATTTGTCCTTTCTTGAAGCGCTTTCAACGACAATATGTTGGTAAATTTGGAAATAAATAAATAAATAAATAAATAAATGTGGAAATACGCTTGGGACAGCTTTGTCAGCTAGTTGAGGGTAATGCATCACCAGTTCTGCATTTCGCCACTCTCATTTCTAACGTTTTCAAATGTATTTTCCATTAAAATGTATTTCACACACGACAGAACTTTTTGTTAGGGTCCAACGTTCTCGTGCTGTTGCACGAAGCCATGCTTTCTTTCGGATCTCGTTCATTTGAAAAGAAAATGTTGTTAGCGTTTGCATACGATTTTCTTCTAAGGTACTGTTGTGGTTGGTACACAGCGTCTTCGTGGAATTCTAAATATAAAATTAAAAGTTACAAGAAATGCCCTAAAAATGAGGTTAGGCTGTTACCTCAGTGAAATACTTAATAAACCCCATGAATTCTAGCAGCAATTTTGCTTGCACTTATCACGAACAGTACAGTAATATAAATAAATGTATTTCGTCAAAATTAGAGCAGTCCAACATATTAATATTTAATTACACGCCACATTTCAACAAACATTTTTATAAATAAACAGTACAAAAATTGGTCTACGATCAGCGTTGCCAAATCTCCAACAGCATTGCTTGTAAGTGTAGGAGGCAGTGTCATAACTATTTTAATCAGGGTTTTTCCATTCTCCGGATTTTTTTCGCCGGATTTGGACTCGCCGGTCGTTTTGCCGGATAATTATTTCACCGGAAAACTATTCGCCGGATTGTAGGGTGCCTATCATATAACGAAATTCGGCAATCAAACTCGTTTGGTTAAAATTCTCATAATAAAACTTGTATCGTTAATATCTTATAATAAAAGCTTGCGTTTCTCCTGATATATGGGAAACAACTAAATTGTGTTCTATATTTAAAACAGCTGACAAATCAGATATTAAGAACTACCGGCCAGTTTCTTTGATTTGTTCCTGTTTGAAAGTAAGTACTTGAGATTATATTACACAGCAGAAGTTTTGATCATATAAAATGAAAGATAACACCGTACCAACATGGATTTACGCCCAACAGATCTACTAAAACTGATTTATTACTATTTACTCAAAATGTATCAAAAGCGTTGAACCACAATAGTCAAACTGACGTCATACTCGTATACACCGATTTCGCCAAAGCGTTTGACAAAAATATTTCATGCTTTGTTACTGAAAAATTTGCAAACATTTGGTTTTGTTTTAGAACTCATTCAACTGTTACGGTCTTATCTAAGTAATAGGAATCAATACGTTGTGTTTGTTAATTCTAACTCTAAAAAGTGCGTTGTTAACACTGGTGTGCCACAAGGTGCAAATTTAGGCCGCTTGTTATTTTCAATGTTCATAAATGATTTGCCAAAATGTATTACAAATTTTGAGTGCTTGATGTTTGCAAACGACCTCAAACTGTGAAAACAAATAAAAACATCAGATAATCGTGAGAAATTAAATCAGTATTTGAGCAGATTAGTGGAATAGGCGGACATTCATGAGCGAAGTGCCTCTAAACACCAGCAAATGTTTTGTTTTAACGTATACTAGGAGATTCCAGCCATTTGCTTTCAACTGTTTAATGAACGGTGTAAACCTAAATAGAAAGTACTAGACCGCAGAATTAGGAATATTGTTTGATAATAAAATAAGTGGGTGGCAACGTGGTAAGGATGGCAACGTGGTAAAATTGTGATAAATACGTGTTTTATTTTCTGGCTACAATAAACTCGAAATACGAAAGTTGTAACGGGAGATAATCCGCAAACAAGCACAACGCGGTGTCAGTGAGTTAAGAAACACGAAAAACCAATACAAGAAATTAAGTTTAAGAGCAAAGAAAACCAGCTAGAATACAGGTGAGTGATAAAATAGCGGAATCGGTGACGTAGGCTAAAGGTAACGCGCGCGGAACTGAAGCGACGTTGCCATACTGTAAATAAATCAGTACATCCAAAGTAAGACAAAATGGAGGAAATTAAAGAACTGTTTAAAGAGGTGAAAAGAGGGCTAAAAGAAATAAAAGACGGACAAAAAGCATTTCTGGAAGAAATTTTTCAGCTAAAAAAGGAAAACACAGAATTAAAAACTCAAATGCGTAAATTAGACAACAAGATAGAATACTTGAAGACAAAAGGCAAACAAAACAATATAATAATCTCAGGGCTAAAAGAAACAGCAGAGAACAATTCAAAACTAAAAGATGAAATAGAAAAAGCAGTAAACGGAATACTAGAAACTGATGCTGAAATGGTAAAGCTACAAAAAACGACAACATGTACAGAGCCGAAATGAAAAGTTCCAATAAGAAAAACAAAATAATGCAAAACACATCCAAACCAAAGAACCTAAAAACTGAGAGAATTTTTATAAACGACGACTTAACAGAGAATGAACAAACAATCCAGAAATACCTAAGAGATGCAACACCGAAGCTATAAAATACGGACTTGAAATTAACAGGGAAAAGACGAAAATCATGGCAATAGAAAGAAGAAATCTTAAGCATACAACTAGAAGGAGAAATGATAGAGCAAGTAAACAAATATAAATAGGTACCTAGCGAAAAAATACAAAGCCAAGAAACCAACGAAGAAGAATTAAACCACAGAATTAAATCCGCTGGAAGATTGTTTTTCGCTCGGAACAGAAGCTTTCTGCGCAACAAAGATATAAGTACCTACGAGAACGAAAACCACAGTCTACAATACAATTTATGTACCAACCCTTACGTTCGGCTGCGAAAACTGGGTATTGAATAGAAACAGGAAAATCGAATCCAAGCATCTGAAATGAAATTCCTGCGCGGAACACTCGGAATTAGAAGAATTGACAAAGTACGAAATGCAGAAATCAGAAAGCAACTCCGCACAACGCCACTCTCAGAATAGATTAAAGAACAGAAATTAAGGTGGTTTGGACACATATGCCACATGGACAACAACAGACAGGTAAAGAAGATATGGGAAGCTAACGCACAGGGTAGAAACAGACGTGGAAGACCTAGACAAACATGGAACCAGAGTATAATCGAACTGCTAGCAGAAAGAGGGAAACTTGGACAGATGGCCAAATCCTGGCGAAAAATAAAAAAAAATGAGGACAATTTACCAAACCCTCCAGAGCAAACTGAGAAGAGACATCCTGACCCCTTACGGTATAGGAGGTCAAGATTATGTTATGTTATGTTAATAAAATGAGTTTTCAAAAACATATCTTCAGAATGAAAAATATAGCTAACCAAATGCTAGGTTTTGTAATGCGCAACTCTAAAGGATTCCGTAATACTACTACTTTAACAGAACTTTATAATTGCTATGTTCGTTATATCATGGAATATGCTTCTTTGGTGTGGGAATCGTCATATGCTTGCTATATAAACAAAATATCGAGAGTATCATAAAACAATTTCAAAAATACTAAGCCCTAGATTAACTGGATTTTATTCTTTATTGCCATCTTATAACACATTATTAAGTCAGTATAATATATTGTCTCTATAAAAAGGAAATGTATTAAATCAGCAACCTTTGTCAAAAAGATCATCCATATAAAAATAGATGGCAATTTACATTTTATTTAACCGTTCAGCTTAGGTGTATCTAGAGCGGGCAGCAGAAATAATAGGTAGGGAAAGTCGCCTATAATGGCACCTTTTTTTTCAACACCTAATATCTTTTTTGGTTCAAAGGTTTTAACCCATTCAATCATGTCAAAATATTTGTTACTGCTTAAATATTAATATAAGAAATATATAAAAATTATTTTCTTGATAAAAAATAGGAAAGAAAAAATCACCAAGTATGCCATCATAGGCAACGCAGTAAAATGCAAAATCTGAAGGACGCATGCACGTAAAAGGAAAATTATTATTACAGTTTGCACATTTTTATTATTAAAAAATAAAAGCATACAAAACTGTTTAAAAAAATTAAATAATACCTTATATTCTAAGGAATATGTTTAAAATTTTGAAAAAAGTTAATAAAAACCTTATCAAGAAGGTTAAACTTGTTAAACTCTTTTCGAAGTAATTCCTTCTTTATTTTGAGACATATGTAAAAAAATCATAAAGAAAAGTAGATATGTGCCGTTATGAATATGACTCCTATGATGGCATACCCATTTATAGGTATGCCATCATAGGAAAATGTCACACTTCTGGTAAATAAATTATAATAATAATCACAAGAGAATAACATCTATATCCCATAGTTATCGGAAAACAATCTTGCATTCTAATTTAATGAACCTAACATAATAAATTTTTAATTTAAAAGTTGAATAATATTACTTCGGCAATTACCCAATTCTGTCTTATTAAATAACTTGACATAAAAACATCCGTCACTGCTGAAATTCGACCCACAACTGTCGGTCGATATCGTGCGCTCGCGTAACTCCGCGGGTTGGCGCGAAAACCTATTTATTCCGAAAATAACTGCTGTATGCCATCATGAGAAGTACGCCATCAAGGGCGACCTTCCCTACACTATTTTGTCTGACATTTTCTAGAACTAATAGTCAGATGCATTCGCCATTGCATAAACTAGCAGAACACTCCACGGCAATATATGAACACCTTGATTTATTTTCATCTAGTTTAAATGCTATTACAAAACATGTTTACAAATTATCAAGGATGGCCATTTAAACCAATTGTTTAGAAGTCAGTGGCAGTTCGTGATCATTGTATTTGGGGTCTCTTGATTTTTAACAATAACTAAACTAAGATTTATAATTAATGACTCACCTAAATTCTGTAGATGTTTTATTTTAAATATATTCTCTTTAATATACATCTACTTTAGTCACCTATTGAGTGTTTTATTATACGTATTTTGTCTATAAACTGAACTGCAATACCGTATGATCGAAAACTGTTAACCTCTAGAGGGCTGTGGATTTTTTAAAAATTTAATTTATGTTGGCAGTGGTGAGTAAAGCTACTTAATAATATAACCTACACAATTTTGACAGATTAACTTAACTTTTCCAGGATGTTTAACGCAGAGCACTAGGTGGTGCTGTGTATGGAAAATGCAGCAAATCAGTTTGAATAGCTGTAGTTGTTTTGTTACTAACATTTTTATGTATTCAACAAGATGTTTGTATTTGTTGAAATGACTTTCCTGACATAACCTTAAACTGACAGATATAAAATGCCAATATGACATTGACTATCACGACTGCCAACAAAACTTTTCACAATATAATTCCACACCCCTAGAGAGATTAAAAGTTTTCGATCATACTCTATTACAGAACCCATCAACCCATTAAAGAAAATTCTGTACAACTCATTTGTCGTGCAGAAAGTTCGTGTTTTTTAACGTCTGATGTAAATGTTTGAGATCTTTAAAACATAATCTTGACCAGGCGTTGTCCATTTCTTCACAATAAAACAGAACACATGGAAAACAGAACAGGGCATTTACTGTATCGCATCCACACATCCATTTGTTTTTCTTGTAAATGTTCAACAGTAATCATCCCAAGTGCATTAAAATAGCCGATTTTTCTGTCAGAATGTTTTGCTAAGAAATATGTTAAGTAAATTTTCCCCTCAACAAAAATCCCGAGTGCGTAGCACAAGGGATTTTGGGCCGGAAAATTTACGAGATATATTTCTTCAGAGCAAAACATTCTGACAGAAAATCGTCAAAACTTATTCAGGCTAGTTTACATGCACGCTGGATGTTCGGCGTGATTATTTCGTGAATAAATAGATAAAACTCAGTTGGTGAAGCACCTTTAAGAATCATGTTAAAATTATGCACAAGCGATTAAATTTTGACACATATTTACCCGCTGTTAAATTTTGACGTTTGAATTTTTGTCATTGTTAAACTGATAGAAACCATAGTGATTACGCATTATTATGGATATGAAGGAAATAATCACAGAAAAATGTCCAATTACGAGTCCTAGCGCATTATTTACCGCTGACCTGCCGCATCACATATCTACTACCTGCAACATCCTTCTATACGCCGACGACACGCAGCTTTACGTTAATAGCTTCGTGATCCGTCACTGCTTATCTAAGATATTTAAAACAACATTTTTAAAAATACTCCAAAATATCCAAAAAATGATGGAAACATCCAAAACACGGGGGGGGGGGGGCGCTAATAGAATCTGCGCGTCCTCTGTACTGGTCCATGAGTTTGACCAACGTTTAACTATAAAGGAATTAGGTGAAATTAAATTGCGATCCGTTTATGGTATTACTATTTGTAGTAGTTATTTATGTACCAAGAACATACGAAGACGTTTATGATCCGCGGCGTCAAAATTAGAGCGCAAGGCATTCCCTCGGGCTCTAACAAGACAAGGGCCATAAACTCTAGTTCTGCACGAGGTGCATACTATGTAGAGACCGAAATATTCGCAATTGACACGAGATTTATACGTTTTGGAACCTATGATTTCACTAATTGCCATTGCTTGTTAAAGTGACAAACCAGGCAAAAAGCGAGCCGTAAAGTACGTCATAGTGTGCTTAATGTCGCTTAGGTTGCCGTATATTACTTTATTCACAAGTCACAACCATATATGTAATAAGGTCATTACTGACTTTTAGAAAGTTGGAAAATGAGCCATTACCAACTTTATCTTTCCACCCCGAGCAGGAAGTAAATTACCATGACAGTGGGTGGGAAGTAATCCATTCCCGACCGCAGTCATGGCAACAGATTTTTACCGCAATGTAGTATTATTTCCTTAACGTCAGTTTTGAAGAACTGTCAAATCAATTTTTCCAATTATTGTTTATAATAAAGTGGTTGTGAATGTAATAGTATACCTACATACTACGATGAGAAGTTTCATTGCTGTCTCCAGACTTTGCGTCACGGTTAAGAGCGGGACCGTAGTAGTGGGGACTCGATTGTAATTTTAATTTCCACACGAATTACGGAATAACAGCACAAGAGGGCGGTAGTATAAGAAATACCTCTAATAAATGAATTTGGGTAGCAGATGTATCGTTCACGCTTCTAACAAAGAGAGGGCACTGAAGTTTTAGACAGAGGCTACTACTGCGTGCATCTCCAAGAACTGATGTGTCGCGGAATGGCTGTTATCTTATCGCATTGTAGCCGCCCCCGCGTGTTTACTGGTTTCGTGTTTCATGCTGCGCTCGCATCTTTCGCTATTCTCGGACTTCGGCCGGTGGTCCTCTCGATCTTGAAAATTGTTTGAAGTGCATGTTGCCCTGCTTCTGCGACGCCCAATTTCAGTTTTCGAGATGACACGGGTTATGTATGTGCATACGCACTTTGAAGGATTTTAAAAAAAATTGCCTTAAACTGGCTTCGAACTCGCTACCTACCTAACGCTCGTAGGAGCATTTCTTTCTCTGTCGCTCGCGCACGCAAATCTCGTGTTCGTTTTTACTGCCTCTAACCCGCGCCTAGTGCTCTCTCTCTCTCTCTTGAATTGAACTGTTCTGTCGAATATCTGATGTGCTTCTGTTTTTCGGATCCGTTGTTCGTTCCCCACTTATTTTTTCATTTTAACTTAAAACCCTTTCTATTTTCTTCTTAATACAGTACTTCTTACGTACAAGTCCATCGCTTTTTATATTTGTTTTTATTTTTAATTCTTTGCTTAAATACTTTTAATATCAATCTTTCACTTGTTTATGTCTTTTCTTACGTTTTCTTGTAAAAAAAGTCATTCTTAGGTTTTTCTTTAAAAAAACTCGCTTTTCATATTAACTTTTTTAAATCTTTTCTTACGTTTTAGTTAAAAAAACGCTTTTTCATATGGATCTTCCGTTGTTTAAATCTTTTCTTACGTTTAAATTTTAAAAACCCTCTTTTCATATGGATTTTATGTTTTTTAAATCTTTTCTTACGTTTTCCTTGTAAAAAAACTCATTCTTAGGTTTTCCTTAAAACACGATTTTCATGTTCACCTTTTGTTTTTTAAATCTCTTAATACATTTCAGTTTAAAAAACGTTTTTTTCATATGGATCTTTCGTTTTTTTAAATGTTTTCTTACGTTTTAGTTTTAAAAAACTAATTTTTATATGGACCGTATGTTTTTTAAATCTTTTCTTATGTTTTTCTTTAAAAAAAACTCTTTTTTCACGTGAATCTTACGTTTTTATATTTTTTCTTACGTTTTAGTTTTAAAAAACTCTTGTAATCTAGAAAGTATTATCATCAGAAACTACCATAAATAGAATGAGCCTTTTTTCTTTAGAATTCATAGCTTATGTTAAAATTTGTAGCATTTTTATGTACTTATTATTAATTACTATTTTTGTTCAATAGAGAGAACGAAAACGACGATGTATTGAAAATAAAGTAGTTTAATAATAGATACTCTCTGCTTTTGTTATTTTCTCTGCGTTATAATGCGACTATAAAGCCTCTTATTATTTTCCATTAATGGTATGTTATAGATATTAACGATACAAGTTCGAATATGAGCATCTTCACGATACGAGTTTGATTGCCAAAACGAGGCGGTGAGCCGAGTTTTGTGGCAACCAAAGGAGTCTCGTTAAGATGCTTATAAGCAAACATGTATTTTTCAATATTTTATCTTCATCAATAAATTCAGGCATTTGCCAATACATTGCAAAGTTTAAATTTCCCGCCATCGTGCTCTGCATGTCCATACGAAACTTCTAGCTTGATAATGAGTTTTATGTAGCACTGTGTCCCCGTTCTTTCATCATAAGCCAAACCCATTTCAGTTTTACCGCTTTCAATGCAAATTTTGCGATAAACGCGCAAAATGTTGCCGCTAAAACTGGATTCCCATTATCTCAATGTGGATTCCATTTACATAACCAAAATCGCAATTCACAAATCACCAGGTATGTCATGTGACGTCACAGAACAGTTGACGGCGTCATCTATCAAACAGTTGCCCAAGTTTAGGGCAGCTATTATGGTGAACGCGTATTCCAGTGTCACAATTCTAGCACTAAAATCTGTCGTTTAGGTTTATTTGTCTAGCCATGTGGTTTATATTCCACAATTAGTTTTATAATAACATTATCTAGGGAATAAGCTATTAACATGTCAAGTTTGGACCAAAAAGAAATTCAAATATTTATATTTTATTTATTTAATATTTCTGTTATTTGACTTCGCATCCAGGTGAAATTTGATCACACCATTCAGCGTGTTGTTTTCTAACAATATTTATGAAAATAATTGGTTAATTTTAATTGTGAACGACGTCTAACAGATTTTAAAATACCGTGTTGTTTCTATGGTGCTGCCATCTTATAGGAAAAAGTGCAGCGGTCCCCGTCTTAATTACGTAATCTCTTGACAGTAACGAAACACTTTCCACCTCGGTATGTAATATATTATTATGACTCTTGGACTGTAAAGTGACACATTACGCTCTCAAAAATAAGGTATAAAGTAACCAACTTCGCCGGGTCGTACCTACATAAATATATTTAAGTTTTAGTAATTATTCATACACAAATGTTAGAAGAAATTTAATTTTAACTGCAAATTTCAACTTTTAGTTTTTGGACAAACAGTTGGAAGCATTTGTTTGTAGAAACTTTTTAACTTTCATAATACTCCAGGTTCATTCTTGTAATTATGAATATGCTGTTGGAAGGCACCCTGTATATTAGAGTAGTTCTTTTGTGTTTGTAAATTCTCACATAAGTATTTGTCCTGGCAGTAATGGTGGTCTGAGGTGTGGGTAATTATCTAACATTAAATATAGCGCTTAAGCAATTCCATGTATAAGTTGCTCGTTGGAATTTCGTGTTGTTTTGTGTAAGTAAAAATATTAGAACTCGGTTACAGACGTTTTTTTGTAAATAAACATAATCCAAATAATTTAAACTTTTGTTTATTTGCAGATATTGCGTTTAAACAAATACAGACTCTTAATTTTTGTTAATACAATGGACGTGAAACATGAATTGGTTAATACATTATCTAGCCAGTTACATGAACCATTGATGAAATTGGACGATGATAAAGTAGTTGACTTCCATATAAAGCAAGAGATTCTTAAAGGCACTATCGACAACACGGCTTGCATTGGATTGACTATTAAACAGGAAGAAGTTAATGTAAAACATGAATTGCTTGTTTCGTGTGAAGCAAGTGGAAGTTTCTCAGAAGAAGCTTTTGTTCCAACGGTTTGTAAATACGAAGCTGAAGGTAAGAGTAATTTGTTGAAAAATATGAAGACTGACATAAATTGATTTCATTTTAGTTAAACATATGAAAACACATTCAGGAGAAAATCCTTACTCGTTAGGTATTTGCAAGTACAAAGCTTCTCATAAGAGTAGTTTAGTAAGCCGTATGAAGACGCATATAGGAAAAAAACCTTATTCATGTTCTGTTTGTGGATATACAGCATCAGCGAAATATAGCTTAGTTATGCATATGAGAACTCATACAGAAGAAAAACCTTATTTATGTACCATTTGCGAGTATAAAGCAACACAGAAAGGTCAATTAGTTATACATATGAGGACACATACAGGACAAAGACCTTATTCGTGTGGTATTTGTGACTATAAGGCAGCACATAAAAGTAGTTTAGTGGGCCATATGAGGAGACATACAGGAGAAAAACCTTATTCATGTTCTGTTTGTGGATATACAGCATCAGCAAAATATAGCTTAGTTAAACACATGAGAACTCATACAGAAGAAAAACCTTATGCATGCTCTACTTGTGAATATAAAGCAGCAGATAAAAGTACTTTAGTGTCACATATGAAGACGCATACGGGAGAAAAACCTTACTCATGTACTCTATGTGAGTATAAAGCAGCACTAAAACGTAATTTAGTGAAACATATGTTGACGCATACAGGAGAAAAACCGTACTCATGTTCTGTTTGTGAGTATAAAGTAGCCCGAAAAAGTTATTTAGTTCAACATATGAGGATACATACAGGACAAAGACCTTATTCATGTGGTATTTGTGAGTACAAAGCAGCATATAAAGAAAATATAGTGAGCCATATGAGGAAGCATACAGGAGAAAAACCGTATCCCTGTTCTATTTGCGAGTATAAAGCGGCAGAAAAGGGTCACTTAATTAGACATATGAGAACACATACAGGGCAAAAACCTTATTTGTGTTCTGTTTGCGGATATACAGCAATAGCGAAAGATAGGTTAGTTACACACATGAGAATTCACTCAGAAGATAAACCTCATTCATGTTCTATTTGCGAGTATAAAGCAAGGCAGAAGGGTAACTTAGCTAGACATATGAGGACACATACAGGACAGAAACCTTATTCGTGTAGTATTTGCGAGTATAAAGCATCCCATAAAAGTAGTTTAGTAAGCCATATGAAGACACATACAGAAAATAACCCTTAGGATTAGAAGCTTCTGGGTGATGTTGTTTCTCCAATAATTTATCTTGACTGTTGCAGTCATGCTGCCGAATTCTTTAGAGATTAGTTAAATACAGGAAGTACAGAAAAATCGTTGTTTCAGTAACAGAAACATTGAACATTCACTTAATGTGATGAAATCTTGTGTGGTTCTGTCTGGGATGTTAACGGTTATTGTATTAAATATGAAGTGTGACCAAATAATTTGGTGAATATGGAATACATTAAGTGTTTATTAATAAAATTACAAATGTTACTTAATCCTCCTCAAAGTACTCTCCGTGGCTTGCTCTGTTTACTGTAAATAATACTGGAACTCGCATGTGGTTACACAGAGCTGATCTTCTATGATAGAATTGACCAACTGTTGATGTGGGGATATGTTTTTATTTGTCTAATGCATTGCTATATATGTCCTCAAAGAGGATATGCATCAGAAGACATCAAAATTTTTATTCAAAGGTTAAATACAGTTAATTTTGTAGTAAGTGCGGGAATTTAGCATTTTTTCCAGTGCATGAGACTGTAACTTTTAGCCGAGATAGCTCGATGCAACAAAGTCACTGATTTTGCCCACAAAATAAAGCAATATTTTTCTACAATCATCTATCTGAATTTCTGTTACATTGCTATACATGAGTACATAATGTGTAAGTTTTTTTCCATTTGCCTCTATTGATAAAAAAATGTCAAGTAATCACACCAAACATGGGACACTACACATAGAATTTTATTGAAAAAAAGAAAGTAATGTTGAAATGATGTGAATTGGGTTCTATATATACAACGATAAATTAAGTTTAAAAAAAGGATAACACTAGAAAGATGATATTAAAATTGAACACATTTAAAAAAATTATCAACGTTTAGATCCAAAAAAATTGAGCAGCAGTTGCAAAATTCAACAATGATGCCATAGCATAAAACTGTTATGTTTCATAATTGGGATTTCTTATGGGTATTGTGCCATAACATGTAGGTTTTGCTTGGGTAACTATAATGGATTTAAGTTTCTGTTACATTGGTAAAGGTAATAGAATTTTTCGGGAAACATTCAAATGTATAATTTTTTAGTTACAAAAATACTGTAAACCCTTATATCTCACTTATGGCTTATGCCGCAATGAAGGTGCTTGATAGCTTCTAGATGTGTGTTGTATATTCCTCTGTTTTAAGATGTTCCTATTTCTGTATCGTAATAGTTGTTTACGTGGCAAGCTTAGTAAATTAGCCTTTATGGGCGAGCCTGATAATTTGCAAGGAGAGCGATGTAGGAGCGAGCACTGTAATCCGGTGAGCCCCAATAAAGGCTAATTGCAAGCGAGCTGCGTACAACATTTTACTTCCTCTTGCTGAACACCTTAAAAATTAATATTAGTGATTAATGAAGGATGTGATTATTAGAAAACAAGGTGCTTGTAAAGTCGCCAGGGCAACATTTTACAGGCACCGTGCCTGTAAAGACTCATTTACCGAGTCAGTTCAGACGACAGTAGCATTTTACCCGGTGCCTGTAAAGACTTGTTTACCAAGTCAGTTCCGACGACAGTAAATGACCTCTTAACAAGTCAAAAGAAAATAAAAATGAATGTAAAACAAAACATCACTATCAATATTACTATTATTATTATTATTGTAAATGATTATGTAATATTTTATATCAATAATAACATGTCTTAAACTTTGATGTAAATTTAAATGTGGTAATATGTTGTCGAGTTTGTTATTGGTCAAAGGTTCTCTAACAAATATCAGATTTCTCTTTGTTGGACTAAGTGGGAAATCTTAGATATTGATCTTTAATTTGGAAGCTGATACACTGATACCAAGGTGTGCAACGTAATAGAATAGACATAAAACCAATTTCTGCAAAAACTAGTTATTCCAAAACTCTCGGCACTAATCAAAATTGCAATATTGAATATTATGTTTGGAATAGTAAATACATAATTATATACAACGTGTTACAAAACGTGGTTGCCAATTTGAGGAGGTAATAGTATATGTTGAAACATACAGTTTACATAAGAACTTTCTTTCGAATTCTTTGTTAGAAAGTTCTAATATAACCAGCATCTTTAGGAGGGTGTAACTCAACTTCTCTATAGTCTCCTTAACCCTTCAGTACCCGTTTACGGTCTGTGGGACCGAGCAAACACATGATGCAGTATATTACTTAATGTTCTAGCGTTAGTTTACCGCCCATTTTACTACCTTCCTATATATTGCCATTGAAGATCCGTATGCAGTTTTGAGTTCGTGCGTGCAGTGGTTTAAAAGTTATTTATAATTTCGGTTTCAGAGACCGAAGCGGGTACCCGAGTTGTTTTTATTTTTACCTTTGATATTCGACTAATGTGAGAAGAAGGAAGTATTTTCTGCATTTTTAGTAACACTGTTATACTAAAAGGTTATTATAGTCATGGCAGATTTTATGAGAAAGAACAGGCGCGACTAGAACAGACGATGCGAGATATAATAGCGGAGGAGGATGTCGATAACGCTTTTTATGATGATCTGCCATCGTCTGACGAAGATAATTTATTGAAAACTAGGGAAATGAACACTGACACTGAACATGAAATATCTGATTATGAAGACGTTAGTGAACAAGAAACTAATGCCATAAGATATCTCATTATTTTTATGGAGGTGGCAGAGGGTGTCGGTCTGCGAGACCGGTGCGGGTACTGATGTCTTACAATTTTGAACGGGTACTGGAGGGTTAAGTTTGGCACCATGGTTTTGAAACATTCTGTATATATAGGTTGCTACAGCGCAAACACAACCTTACGACCAAACCGTCAGTAAAACTACAAAATTATGCAGATCCGTTACGATGAGCTGTAAGAAAAGGTTTGCCAGCTAAACTGCAGTAGAGAATGGGGATTCTTTACTACCTTGGATTAGTGTAGTAATTTGGTACGCGACGTAAAAGATGTTCAAAATTGATGCGCCACCATATTCGGACTTTTTTTTTTGGATCGAGGAGGGAAACCTTTTATAGGCGCCCCCGTCTTCGCGGGGGGTGTGGGACTCCCTACTCTCTCGGGTTAGGTATACCCACTAAAACCACCCCTCGGGTATCGTAGATGGGTTTCTCGGAATCGCCATAGCATACCTTCAAGAAACCCTTATATTACCTTATGAGATGTTCTGTCCTATTTTCATGTCTTTTACCCTCTGTAATTGTATGTCCTAATTCCCCAGTCTCTGCTGCTGCCTAGTACGTTCATCTCGCTCCTTTGTTACCATAATCGTTCTCAATCCGTCAGCAATTGCATCCCATGCCGTTCTGCTTTGTACCATCAGGTCTGTCAGGTTCCGAACATTTATTACCTCTCTAGTTAATAACTGTATGGCATGTCTCACTGCTGTCCATCTTGGGCACTGAAACACTGTATGGTCTACCCAGTCTATCTTTCCGCAGTAGTGGCATACTTCTTCCTGGATTTTAAACTCTTCAGGTATTGCCCGAAGGAACCGTGTCCGCCGATTACCTGAGTTACGTAATAGTTTATCTCGCCATGCGTTCTGTTCACCCATTTTCTTATGTCCGGAATAATTTGCTTTGTCCACTGGGCCTTCTCCTGCATTTCATTCCATCTCCTCTGCCACTTCGTGAGTGTTTCTTCTCTCAGTTGTTTCTTTCCTTGTTGTCTGTTTCTGTGCGCCGCACAACGTTCTTCTATTAGGAGGTCAATCGGCGGTATGCCCGCGATTACTTGCAATGCTTCCGTTGAGGTGGTTTTTATTCGGACTAGATTGGGAAAACAAAAGCAACACAGGTGAACGCACTCTGAATGTGAAAGTAAGGGCTTTCACCTTGCTACTTCTAGCTTGGCAGAGTTTGGTCGACGATCCACGTACAACACTGACTTACCTTGCAAAAATAACTCATTGGTGCTGTTGTGTATGTAGGCCGTGGGTTTGTTTGATTCAAAAACGTACGCCCCGATTATAATTATATATTTGGATGACCCCAATTATAAGTAATACAAATCATTACATGTTCTGCAACTCTACATGACTGCCCGGAAAAAGGAGAGAGAGTTGCGTGCGCTACTTGCTACTTCCCTGTAGTGGGAAATTTGACTCTCACACAACACTCTCCTCGCAATTTCAACAATAGTTGAAAACGTACATTTTAACAATATAAATAATAACTTATTAAGTAATGTATTAAATCAACCTAACTGAATACATATAATGCTAGTACTAATACATTTTAATCCAACTGAAAGTCTTGACATTTCTGTGGCATTCGCGTTGCCCTACGTTTACGTGCATGTCCTGTTTCTTCCTTTATCTCTAACTTGTCATTAGTGCTTTGGCTAACGGCACTTGCCTCCTTTTGAGGACCTTCGTCAGGGTGGTTGCCACTGTCTTCATGTACAATGGGTTCATTTTTATATTTTTTTTTTCGAAGATGAACGACTGAAAACTAACCTTGAACGTATAGAAGGAGATCTGGGTCCTGACATAAATAAAGACTTAAAAATAGAAAAGCACCAGGACCAGACCAACTGCCAGTAGAAATTCTTAAATTAATAGAGGAAGATTAGATCCATATTTTGATAGAACTGTTCAATACCACATATAGAACAGGAATGATCCCAATGAATGGCTGTTATCAAAATTTATAACTCTCCCAAAAAAGACGAATGCCAAAATTTGTTCCGACTACAGCACGATAAGTTTAATGGCTCACATATTAAAAGCTTTCTTGAAGGTAATTCGTAACAGAATCTACAAGAAACTGGAAGAAGATATTAATGACACGCAATTTGGATTCCGAAACGACCTCGGAACAAGAGAAGCATTGCTTGCACTCAATGTCATGTCGCAAAGATGCCTAGACATAAACCAGGACATATACGCATGCTTCATAGATTACAACAAGGCCTTCGATAAAGCCAGACACGACCAACTTATAGAACTATTACTGAGAAAAAAGTTAGATCTGAGAGACATCAGAATAATATCAAATCTATATTATGACCAGAAGGCAATAATACGAGTTGAAGGTAGAATACCTATCCGAAGAAATCGAAATAAGAAGAGAAGTACGGCAAGGGTGTATACTTTCACCGATTCTCTTCAGTTTGTACTCAGAAGACATAATAAGTAAAGCACTCGATGACCAGTCCAAAGGTATTAAAATTAACGGCATCACAATAAATAATTAAGGTATGCCGACGATACGGTGCTCTTAGCAGAAACGCTCGCAGACTTACAAGAGCTAATTAATAGAACTGTCGAAAAAAGTGAAGAATATGGGCTATCGCTAAACATAAACAAAACAAAATATATGCTGATAACAAAATCAACTGAAGATAACCGCAATGTCTATATAAAGAATCAGCCCATTGAAAGAGTAGGAAAATATAACTACTTAGGTACAGCCTTTAATGAAGACGGTAACAGTTCTCAAGAAATACGAATCAGAATCGAAAAGGCAAGAAGCATATTCACGAAAATGGAACGGGTTTTTTGCGGCCGAGATGTAAACCTTCAGTTAAAAGTACAACTGATGAGATGCTACGTATTGTCAGTACTATATTACGGAACGGAGGCATGGACGTTGAAAAAGGCTGATGAAAGACGACTGGAGGCATTCGAACTATGGATGTACCGGAGGATGCTGAGAATTTCGTGGGTAGAGAGAGTGACAAATGTGGAAGTGATGAGACGGATGAATAAGGAAAAGGAAGTGTTACTGACAGTTAAAAGAAGAAAACTGTTATATATCGGGCATATTATGAGAGGAAAGAGATATCAGCTAATTCAGGTCATTATACCGAGAAAAATCAAAGGGAAGAGATCCATAGGAAGAAGACGTAACTCATGGTTGAAGAACCTCCGCGAGTGGTTTGGATGTACCAATAACCAACTGCAGCCTCAAAAAAAAACGCCGGACCGGAGATGGCGCCTGAAGATGTAATTTCTCGCTTGTACTTTGTCTCCGGCTGCTAATTCGCACATATTTTTTGCTTTATTAACGTCAGTACGATCTACAGCTTCTAACTCAGGTCTGAATCAGTCTAACCTAGTACTAACTTTCTGTCCGAACATGAGTTCGGCTGGTGCTTTCAAGTTATTGCAATGCGGGGTAATACGATATTGAAACAACAGTTTTTGTAAATCGGTACGGCACGGCTTGGCATTTCTACTTCGAACTTTGTGGACTGTATAAAGAACTATGGATCTTGCTTATTTACTTTATTTTAACTTTTACAAACGTAAACTACATATCAACGTGCGACCTTCTTCTTTCGATTCTCGAGCTAGAATGTCTTGCGCGCTGTAGGTGGTGGCTCTGGTACCGGCGCGCCGGGGTGGCGCACAAACTCGAACATCCTCCCCCACCTTGAAAGCCCTAGGGGTTTCAACATCTTCCATCGGGAGCCGGCATAATCGGGCTGTGGCTCGTTTGGTAATACCATTCTTCGTCTTCAGTGTAACTACTCGAACTTCTCTATCGGTTCCTGGATGAGTCGCTGTGATCCTGCCCATCCTCCACTCTTGAGGACTGATGGTGTCATCGCGAACAAGGACCAAGTCGCCTATTACAAATCTTGTCCCTCGGGTTGTCTTTCATTTATCTCTAGTCTGGAGATGGCAGAGATACTCCTTCTCACATCGTTTCCAAAGATCATTCGTCATTTGTTGCCGTTGTTGCCACCGTTTTAGCGTCGTGACTGTTGACTCCATGGATCGACCATGTGGCAGCGCTGTCAGCGGTTGTCCCACCAGAAAGTGTCCAGGTGTTAATTCCGTGAGATCATCAGGGGATGTGGGGAAAAGGGGGCGTGAGTTAAGAATGGCTTCAATTTGACAGAGTATTGTGGAAAAATCTTCACAAGTTAAATTTTGATTGTGCATTATAACTTTCAGATGTCGTTTCATAGACTTAACTGCAGTTTCGTGTAAGCCTCACATGTGAGGGGAACGCGCAGGAATGAACTTCCAAACGATTTTATGCTCCGTGAGGAAGCAATTAAGATTTTTTGACTCAATATATTTCAAATATTGTTTGCATGCATCGTTCAACTCCTTGTTTGCTGCGACAAAGTTGGTCGCATTGTCCGAGCACAGCATCACCGGGATGCCGCGGCGTGCGATAAAATGCTTCAAAGCATTAAGAAATGCCTGACATGATAAATCAGTGACCAGCTCTATGTGTACTGCCTTTACCGCCATGCATACGAAAATACATACTTACACTTGCACGAATTTCCGGTTATGATGCTTCGTTTCTTTGATTAAAAACGGACCCGCAAAGTCAAGACTTGTGTTGGCGAATGGTTTCGCAGGGTTTACGCGAGCCGCGGGTAAATTGCCGATTGTGATTTGGAACTTGACAGGATTAAGCTTGCGACAAATCACGCACTTGCGCAATATGCTTTTTACCGTATTTAGGCCTGCGATTGGCCAAAATCGTTCGCGTATTACTGCCAACAATGACGTTGCACCTAAATGTATGTGACGTAAATGTTCTCGTTTGATTACCAATTCCGTTAACGGGTGACGTTTGGGCAAAATCAGCGGATACTTCTTATTATAATCAAAATTTCCGTGGCGTAACCTACCACCAACACGCAATGAACCTGACTCGTCGATGAATGGGTTCAACGCAGATAGCTGACTTGATGTGCGCATATTTCCTCCTGTCGATCATCTTTCTATTTCGGAAGTGAGAGCTCTTTGTGCCGTATTGACGAGTGCAGTAAATGCTTCTTCTAGTTCGGCGATCGACAACGGACCTGACAGCTTCGTTTTGCCAAGACAGTTGGTTTTAAAGCGCCTGCACCAGGCGACCACTCGCTCCAACTTGCTTAAGTTCGAATATCTTGCAATTAGGCAAAACTCTGTCGAAGTGGTTAAAGTAGTCTTCGTCGCGCGGGATTCTAAGGTTGTGTCCGCCTTGTTGTGACGTGCTTCCAAGGGCCACATGTCTTCAAGTTTGGTTAACCACTATGGGCCTGTCCACCAACCGGCCTCTCCTAAATGGCGTACCTTGGCTCCTCCTGAAGCTAGATCTGCCGGGTTTGTCTTTCCATCCACGTGGCGCCAGCAAGCTTCCTGTCCGCAGATATTGTGGATTTGTGCGACACGATTGACAACGAACGTCTTCCATCGTGATGCGTCAGATTTCAGCCAGCAGAGGACGATTGTCGAGTCCGACCAGTAAAAGACTCTAGAATATTGAAATCTGATTGCTGTCAGCACGTTTCTCATCAGCTTCGCTAACAGAACTGCTGAGCACAGTTTTAATCTAGGCAAACTTACCCTCTTTAGCGGTGTCACGCGGGTCTTGGCGCATAATAGGTTAACGCGAATAGTACCATCGGAATTGGCGCTCCTTACGTAGACTGGTGCTCCGTACGCTTTCTCGCTGCTGTCACAGAAACCGTGTATCGTACATTTTCGGGTTTACGGGTGAGTATGTGGCGTGGTATTTCCAGTGCGTGTAATAAATTGATCTGCTGCCGTGAGCTGATAAACATATTTTCTATGTCCTTGGGGACTGGGTCATCACAGCCTAGCTTGGCACTTCAAAGTTCCTGAATCAATATCTTCAAGAGCAGAACAATTGGGGAGGCTAACCCTAGCGGATCAAAGACCCTGGCAATTGTAGATAAAATTGTACGTTTTGTGATTGCGCCGTTCGCAACCGATGTATCCACTGTAAAGCCTAAAGTGTCCTGGTTGGAATTGCAAGCTACTCCAAGTGTTTTTAATTCGCTCGCATCTTTTATGAAATACTCCTCCGCCTCCGTATTCTCTAAATCTGCTAGCACATTTTCGAAATTGCACCTCCACTTCCATGCCTGGAATTTCCCCCTAAAGAGGATCTCTCGAATGTCGTCTTTCAACCTTTTTGCTTCTTTGATTGTGTCTGCTCCAGAGATCAAATCATCTACCTACATATCTTTAATAATCGCTCGAGCCGCAATAGGATGCTTTAGCACACTCTGCATACCTAGCTCCTTTATGCACCGTGTCGTCAAGAATGTAGCCGGGGCGGTGCCATAGGTCACATTCTTCAATCTGTAAGCGTCCGGTGGTTCAGTATAAGTTTTACGCCATACGATGCGATGGAGATCTCTCTGCTGCGGATTCAGCAGGACCTGTCTAAACATCTTCTCTATGTCCGCCGATATTACTACATTGTGGCATCGAAAGCGAATCAACATCGAATATAGATTGCTCTGCACTACCGTGCCTCCCCTGAGAAAATCGTTTAGTGATTTATCATTCGTCGTCTTCGCCGATGCATCGTAAACCACCCTGAGCTTGGTAGTTGAACTTGTGGATTTGAGCACTGCGTGGTGCGGAATTTAGTAATGCGTTTTGTTAGTGTCCCGCTGAACGTCTTCCAGCGTTCCGAGTCTTTCCATATGTTCGAGGTCTACATATTCTTTCATGAATTTCACGTATTCTTCCTTGAGTTTTGGGTCTCTTTTAAAACGAGACTCCAACCCTTTTTGTCGCTTCAGCGCCATCTCTGCACTGTCTGCTAACTCCACGGGTTCGTCCTTGAACGGCAAAGACACTACAAATCGTCCATCTACGTTTCGGGTCGTAATATCTACGAAGTTCTTATCACAGAACCTTTCATCCGGTGCTTGCGTTTGTGCAGTTGCACAATCATCTAGCTTCAAAAATCGTTGCAAATCTTCGTGAAGTGCATCATCGTCAAATTTCGCGTGTGTCAAGTGACACATTCTTTGATTCCTATCTTGCTTCTGTGAGCGCATTTCGATTTTACCAGTGACCAACCAACCTAGCTCCGTCTCTTGTAAGACGGGGTTCCCGCTCCGATGTAAATTTTACGATCCGACAATAATTCATAAAAAACTTCCGCTCCCATGAGCAAATCGATTTGACTGGGAATATTGTAGTTTGGATCACACAATTTAACGTTCTTCGGAATCGCGATTGTATCCGTATTAAACCTCATAATTGATATGCTACCGGTAATTTTATTTATTATCAGAAAATTTAGATCTCTCTCAAACACCGTGTGAAGTGACTTAATCGTAAGCCGCGCAATATGCGAAACGTTGGAGACCGTGCCGTCCCAGCCACCGTGACTGGTGTGATGCGCGTCTCCTTTAAACCGAGTTTTTCGTGTAACTCCCTAGTAATGTAGTTCGAATCACTACCACTATCTTATAGTGCGCGTGCCTTTACTAAATTCCCTACGCGATCTGCTACATAAACGTACGTCGAAAGCAACACGTGCGCTTCGGACTGGCAACAATGAGTCGATATCGGAATATTTGGTTCCTGTTGGGTGGAACTTCTGTGTTCAGTTGGGGTATATGAATTTTGTTTATTGTTGTTGGTGGTGTGTAGCAGGGTGTGGTGTCACTTTCCGCATTTAAAGCAACTCCTTGCGTTACACTTTGAGACAAAATGGCTTGAGCTGAGGCAATTCGAGCATAATTTTAAGATTTTGATATTTTCCCATTTTTCGTCGACGTTCAACCTTGCGAACGCTTGACAACTGTAGATGGTGTGTGATTTCTTGCCATATGTGCAGGTATTTGAGCGGGCTGCAAAATGGCTCACGGTTTTTTGCTTTGCGGTAGCATCTTGAGGTTTTTCGATATTAGTTGCCGTCATCTCGAGGACGTCACATCGATTAGTAAGAAAACAAATAAGTTGTTGTACCGTCGGAAACTCTCGCGTTGTTAGGGACGTTTCCCATGCCTTTCTTGTACCGTTGTCTAGTTTGTTTACGATTAGATGTACCAACAAAGTGTCCCAACCGTGTACGGGCTGCTTTAGTGCTTCAAGTGCGCGAAAATGCTTCAAAAACTCGTCCAAAAGTTTTCTCAATGCGGTAAAATTGTCTTTGTCAACTGTTGGCAAATCGAACAAAGCCTTTACATGAATGTTTACGACTAGTCTATCGTTTTCAAACCGCTTCGTTAATAGTTTCCACGCAACAGTGTAATTATCATTCGAAACCTCTAACGCTTCTATTACTTCTGCAGATTTTCCCTTGAGGCACGATTGCAAATAAACAACTTTCTGAATATTTGTAAGCATCCAATTTTCATGTATTAAAGTAGAAAAACTGTCACGAAATTTCGACCAATTGCAGTGAGAGCCATCGAAATCGGGTAAATTTAGGGTAGGTAGTCGCACTCTACTAAGCGAATTACATTGTTGTTGGGACTGCGTCGAATTATTCAGCGCGGAGGAAGTTACAACACCTGACCGCAATTCGATCATGCGATTGGCGGTTGCAAGGGAAGAAAAATACGCATTTTCGAAGTCGTTTCTTTCGGAGTCATGCTCGACAATATTGTCGTCGTCATCTAACGCTTCAAGTTCCGCTTGAGTAGTTTAAAACTCGCTTAAACACAACTCGTGTTTTTTTATCTCGTGCAGCGACGTAATATCTATTGCGTCTCGTATAAAATTTGTAAAGCGAGTGACTGCGGATTTGACGGCGGCACGGCGTCTGATTAAAGCTCTTTTATGATCTTCCGCCATTATTACATTCGTACGAACTATAAAATTCATGGGACAGGAGGTACAAATAGAACAAACTTGAAATAACGCTTAACAACAGATAAGTTATGCGTCGATCGATACAGCTGCGGGCTACAACTACTGCAGACAACCTTGGTTAAACACAGCGTGCAAACAATATTAATCAGCCAACGAAACTGGCAAATGAATGTTTTATACGACCCTTAAATAGCTGCCGCGAAGTTACGCAGTTACAGGACAAACGAAACTACATATGAATATTTGCTACACATGCAATAAACGTACTATTGAATTGAAATAAACTGTCATAATAGAAGCTATTAAGTTTAGGAAAGGGCAAAAAAGGAATGATTCACTCACGTAAGCAGCTGGCTTTGCTTCACCTTGCTCTCGCGAAATCTTCAATGGCGACGCGTTCGTCCAAACACACGATCTGGCTGCATACCAGATACGGGTCGGAGGACCAAAAAATGTTGCTGTTGCTAGAAGCACGGCTTGGCACTTCTACTTCGAACTTTGTGGACTGTATAAAGAACTATGGATCTTGCTTATTTACTTTATTTTAACTTTTACAAACGTAAACTACATATCAACGTGCGACCTTCTTCTTTCGATTCTCCAGCTAGAATATCTTGCGCGCTGCAGGTGGTGGCTCTGGTACCGGCGCGCCGGGGTGGCGCACAAACTTGAACAGTATGTAAATCGTTTGCTGTTGTTTGTAATTTTATTAAATCTTGTTTCAATGTTTGAACAAACCTTTCCGCTTGCCTGTTTGTTGCTGGGTTGTACGGCGCCGTCGTTTTGAACTTAATACCGTTAAGTTTCAAAAATTGCTGAAACCGAAATGACGTGAACTGTGTACCATTATCCGTAATTATCCGTTGTGGTAATCCAAACGTACTGCTGTAATATTATTTAATATTTTAACTACCGGAAATTTTGAAAATGCGTCAACTAACACGAAAAATTGTTTCCCCACAAAGGGTCCGGCGAAATCGATATGTACTCTCTCGAACGGTGTCGTCGTCGGTTCCCATAAATGTGTCTACTTTACTCGGATTATTGCGTACCTGTTGACATGTTGTGCAAATAGATACTAACTTTTCAATATCTCGGTTTATTCCTGGCCACCAATATAATAGCCTCGAGCTAACGCTTTGGTCTTAACAATACCGAAATGCAATTCGCATAAAACTTGTTCACGTAACTGCCTCGGAATGATTACCCTATGGCCTCTCATGAGTATATCGTCTATTACCTGTAATTCATTTTGGTTTATATTAAACCGTTCTGTCGCTTTCAATTCTTTTCCCGATTGTAATTTACGCAATACCATGTGTAACTCTTTGTCTTTTTCTGTTTCATTTCTAAGCTTATCGCGCGTAACTGGCATTGCATCTACTGTCTGAATTTGAAAAATATCCACTACGTCATAACTGTGGTTAATTGTCTTTTCTGGCAATCGCGATAAACAATCCGCGTTACCGTGTAACTTAGTATTTTTATAGCGTATGCCGTAGTTAAATGCCTGTAAGAAAAGTACATAATCTTGCATGCGCATTGCGCTGTACATAGGCAAGCTTTTCTTCGGCGAAAAAATCTGTACCAATGGCTGATGGTCCGTTAGTAACGTGAATTTATTCATGTACAAATATTGGTGAAATTTTTTTACTGCAATTATAATGCTATATGCTTCACGGTCAATTTGCCCGTATTTGCGTTGTGTTTCGGACAATGTTTGTGCTGCATATTGAACTACCCGTTCCTTACCATCTGGATGAACTTGCGAGAGCACTGCGCCTACCCCGTATGAGCTGGCGTCCGTTGCTACTATAATTTAGGATCGTAATGCGCTAAGATAGTTTTACTTTGAAATTGTTCCTTCGCTAATTTAAAAGATTTTTCGCATTCCTCATTCCATTTGAATTGAACATTTTTACATAGTAGTCTATTAATGGGTATAAAAGAATACTAAGATTTTTGATAAACTTCCCGTAGTAATTAATCATTCCTATGAAAGCTCTTAATTCAGTTTGGTTTGTCGGCCTTGGTATTTCCGAAATTGCGGTAATTTTTGTAGGGTCTTTGTGTATTTTGCTCGCGTCAATAATATATCTCGTCTTGAAAAAAAAACACATCTGTTTTTATTTTAAGATTGAACTCGTGTAACCGTTTTAAAACTTCCTCTAACCGCTACATATGGATTGTGTCATTCGGTTCCGTAATCCGGATGTCGTCTAAAAATACTGACACGCCCGGTATGTCGTGTAGGACTTTTTCGATTTCCCGTTGCCAAATTGCAGGTGCGAACGCGATTCCATATAGTAATCGCGTACACTCGTATAAGCCCTTATGTGTATTGATTGTAAGTAGATGCCTATCTTTTGGTCGTACTTTCATTTGTAGATATGCAAGGCATTCCAATAGCTTAATAAATTATTTTCGGGTTGGCAAAGACAATATTTTTGGTAGGATAGATAAAACCCTGAAGTTCAACAGAAGAAGACGATTTTTATACAAAGAATTGATAATATAAGAGAGTGATACGTAGATGATAAGAAATAATGACCCATAGATAAAATAATTGGACAACTATTAAAGATTGTACTAAAAAAACGGGGCAAACATAAATGCTAAATGAAGCAGAAATATTCAAGTGCATCTATGCCAACGATGGACGACTTAAAAACATCGATTAATATGCAAACAGATTTACAAAAAAACTGACATAATAAAAAATAATGGGAAACTGAGAAACTTTAAAGAACAACTGAAGAAATACAATGAAGAATTAAGAAAATTGAAGGAAGAAAAAATTATCAATAGAGAAATAACATGGGAAAAGGAAGAACAGTAGTAGATATAAAAAGTTAATGATTTGGAGAATGCAATGGAAGAAGAAAAATAATACCGTGACAAAAGGCTAAATCTGAAAGATGAAAATATTAAACAGAACATAGAAAAGTTAATACGGGCGAAAACAGATAGAAAAGTATACATTAAAACAGCATAGAAGATCGATGCAAGTGAATAACGAACGCTAAAATGAAAAATAAAGAAGATCAAAATGAAAAATAAAGAAGATCAAAAGAAAAGCTGTATAATATGGAAAGAGGGAAAAATACAACTGGATAGCATAGTAGCAAAACAAGAACAAGAAAAAGGACATACGACTAAGATCGGCTACCTGACGCTCACGATAGGAGAGAATATAATGTAATGGTTGCATATAAGATGAATTTAAGTACTAAAAAGGGATATCATAATTATTAACATGTATTTGGTACAATAATGGAATAAAATTTGAATTCAGTTGAACAATGAAGAATGAGAAACAGAAGGGTTCTAACATGATTTAAATGTTACCTGAAATAGTGTGGAAGATACTTATTTGAGAAATGTTATTCAATATAGCGGATGTTAATAAAAAAATGTTATAATAGATTATATAGAGTGTCGAACTGTAAAAAATATGCAACAACAATATCACTAGGGAGATATTAATAAATATGTACACAAAATAAATTTTGATAGAAAACATGTTATAATAATTTGTAAACGGCTGACATTTTAAAATAAACCCTTTCATAATATGATTTATTAATCTATTTGGTGTATGAAGGATATAATTAATATAATATATTCGAGAAGAGAAATAAAGCAAAATTTAAAACAAGAATATTATATGACGATATGGAGAAGATGTGTATAGTAGGAGGAGCATAATTTGGAATACTACTACAGGATATTGAAGTAATTTCTGGAATTGGATGTTGAACTTAGTTTGTTGTTAATTAATCACATCATGTGAATTGGATAGCGTGAGCTGCCTTTGCTGGAAGTAGGACGCATCGGGTTTCTAGAGTGGACATATTGAAAATTGGAAAGGTTTTTTCATCTAATAGTATTTTACGTCGCTGAGCTTCTTATTGAAATGCCGTCTTGTGACTTGTACTTATTAGAGTGAGGTTTTGTGACGTGCACCAGATCGAGGTTCACATTATTTGAGTTGTCAACGTCTTATTTGGAAGGAATACATTGTATTTACTGCTAGAGGATCTTATCCAGATTGTATTCAGTTGTATTCTGATTGAAAATTTGGGAAGGAGACATTCTAGTCTAGAGGGTGTTTGCAGTTCCTGACAGTTGGTTGAGTCTATACTGGGGTTAGTCTGCAGCTTGAGGATTTTTGTAAGCAGTTGGTATGCATTTGGATCATTGAAAAGCAGATCAAGTTATTTGGACGAAATATAGCTACAGGTATTTATTGAGAAAACTAAAATAACAGTAAAAGAGTGAAGTGAGTTAATTAAAAAGGGACTACTTACTATTTCACGTTTATTGAATGCCAGGCAGTGTAACAAAGCGGTATTTGTGATTAATATTTTACTTGCATAATTTGAAGTGACACTGACGTTCATAGAAATTGTCACATAAATTTGGAGTAAGTTTTCATTAAACAAATGATTTTCAGGAGTACTAACAGTCTTGATATTGCGTGAACCGACCTGTTTTGAGAGTAGTCATGTTCTGCTAAGCTAGAAATATTTAATAACTTAATATTAACGATTCATATTAAAGGGCATATGGATTACTTGAATTCATCTTAAATGAGAATTTGTCCAAAACTAAATAGAATTCGTACAGTCAAACGTAACATCTAAAGAATACATATAGAACTTATATTGCAGTGTAGTCAATCAGTGCAATATATTACAAAATAATATGGATGATAAACACTCGAGACAGGTGTTCCTGGTTAGTCCTGAGAAGGATTGATATTATACGTTTTTCTACGTAAATTTATGCCTCCCCCGGGGTTTGAACCCGGTACCGCTGATCGCTGGTCTGCCACTCTTACCACTAGGCCACACTATACCACATATTATGGTTTAATTACGTTTCAAGCTTTTTTTGATTATCATCAGAAAATTTTTAAGATACGGACCTGCATTTCTCATAATTTTGTAAAAATAAGTTCATACAGTAAGTTAGGCGTTTTTTAGATGCCGTTAAAATATTGAAATGCACATCATAATGTCATAATTCTGATACATTAATTTAATAGCCAACCAATAACTATTAACAATAAACAACAAATAAATGAGTAAAAGACAGACAGAATGAATAACAAAACGAGCATCGAAACAATGTAATAGGTATTCAAAGTTTTGAAACTTTGAAAAAGAAGAAGAGCTTAGAAGATTAGTTCTTGAAGCCTTTCAAAGTGTAACGCCAGCATTGCTGAATAATGTTTTAGACTCTACAGTTACAAGATGTTATTTATTCTTAGAGAATGACGGCAACCTTTTTGAATACCTTCTGTAAATTTAATACCGATTAAATTGTTTCGATGTTCGTTTTGTTATTCTTTTTGTCTATCTTTGGTTCATTTATTTGTTGTTTATTGTTAATAGTTATTGGATGGTTATTAAATTAATGTATCAGATTTATGAAATTATGATGTGCATTTCAATATTTCAACGGCATCTAAAAACGCCTAACTTACTGTATGGACTTATTTTCTTTAAATTATGAGAAATGCAGGTCCGTAACTTAAAATTTTTCTGATGATGATCAAAAAAAGCTCGAAACGTAATTAAACCATAATATATGGTACATTTTTGAATTCAGAATAAAAAGAGTTCAACAAATTTGGTATTAAAAAACCAAAACCGTATTTAAAAAAAATTAGTTGATGATGGTTTGTCAAAGACGAAACGTCGGATAAAAAATTTGATAACGTAATCATTAAGTCCACTAAATGTTGCTATAAAGAAGTTTAATCAGTTTCGCCCTAACTTTAATATTAACGTCAGAAAAAAATAAAATAGAAAATCCAAAAATTCGGTTATTTTGAGATCATTCAAAAACGAAAAATCATATCTAGGATTTCTAGGCATCATTTTGTTAGTCCTATAATTGCGCAACTTTCTTCCCATTTAACTAAATTTGTATCTCTTACAGTTATCGAGATCATGTGCGATGTGAAAGTAAAAGTAAAGTCGATTAAGTAATTAAATACGGGGACTGCCATTAAAAAAAGTAAAGAATCTCAATTTGATTTTTCAAAAATCAAGTGTGCTGTGATTTTTTAATGAGTGTCTGCAAGCGCAAGTTTTTACAGAAGAAATTAAATAACTTCAGAACGGCTGACGCTAATTTCATAATTTAAAAAACTAAACCTATTTATAAATCTTGAAAAAGGAAAAATCCAGATATAAAAAAATATACAGTGCTTTAAAAAAAATTAAATTGATTGTGCAGTTCTGCAAAAATGGTGCACCCTGTATAGTGCAAAATAATTTCACAAACTGCACTCTGACTTCTTGTATACAATGGCAGTGGCAACTTATTGCAAGAGGTAGGCATATCAAATTTAAAATAATAATAATAATAATGATGCATCAAAGCACAGAGAACCAGTACATGTTCTATATTTTTGTTTAATATTTTTCATTATTTGCTATAATTATCATATCATCTGCGTAACAAATCTGTAAAACTCTTATATTCTCCATTCTCCAGTTTTCTACTTCATAGTGTTCAGCCTCCTTTTTTGTTTTCTTGATAGCTTCATCCAGCACTAGGGAGAAAAGTAGCGGACTCAAAATACATTCCTGCCGCACTCTTTTTTTTTGTTTCAAACTATAGTGATTCTTCATGTCTTGTTCTCACGTAGTGTGTTGTGCTTTGGTACAGGCTCTGTACGCTTCTCACCACTTTCTGCTCTCTTTTAAAACTTTCCATATGTCATCCCTGTTTACTTTGTCGAACGCTTTTTCTAAATCTATGAAGCATAAATGCACTTCTCCTGCTTCCCTGATTGTTTTTTCACTTATCTGCCTGAGTATAAAGATAGCATCCTGAACTCCTCTATTTGGCCTGAACCCGTACTGGTATTCCTCTAGCGTATTTTCTATCTGCCTCATTATTCTTTTTTCTAAAATTCTTGCAAATGTTTTTCCTACCGTACTGAGCAGTGTGATTCCTTTATAATTCTGACATTCTTTTATGTCCCCTTTTTTAAAATTGGTGTAATTATTCCCTTCTGCCAGTCCTCCGGTGTTTGTCCTGTACTCATTACTTTGTTGAAAAGGTTTCTAATGTGTTCCCTTGTTTATTCTGATGTTGCTTGTAGCATTTCTGTTGTTATTTGGTTATGTTCTGGTGATTTTCCTGCTTTAGTCTTCGCAATTGCTTCTTTCACTTCTTCTGTTGTAATGCCGCCTTCTTCGTTTTGCTCTTGTTCTCGCTCTTTCTTTGTTACTATTGTTCTCTTTCTTTCTTTTTCTTTTCCTTCCAGTAACCTTTTAAAGTATTGTCTCCACCTTTTCATTATCTCTTCATCGTTTGTTAGGTTCTCTCCTTTTTCGTCTTTGGTATTGTTTCAAGTTTGTGTTTTTCATGTTCTCATATTTTTCATTGTACCGTAGAATAATTTTTGATTTTCTTTATATGCCCTTTCAATTTTTCCCCGAAGTCTCTCCAAGTTCTTTGTTTTTCTTCTTTTATGGTTCTCTTCACCTATTCCCTTTATATTTTGTATTCTTCGTATGCTTCTTATTTTTCTGAACTTAAGTACTTTTTCCATTTATCTTTTTTCCTTTTTACTGCTGTTCTCACGCTGTCCCTTTCTTTTTTTTCATTTTCATTTGGCCCGTATGCTATTATTATCATGTATTCCCCTTTTCCTTCCTCTTTCAGTTCTAATGTCAATATCCTTTCACTTACATATTTCTCTCTTTCTGCCTGACCTCTGACCAGTACATCCAGTATCCGTTTGGTAATTTCTGTAGTCCTTTACCTTTCTTTTTCGTTTCCGTTACCCCTACATAATCTATCTGTCTTTCTTATTTCCTGTGTTATTTCTTATTTATTTTTTAGGCTGTTCACATTCCATGTTTCCATTCTAATTATGCTTTCTTCTTTTCCTTTATTCGTCGTCCTATTCGTCTTTCTGTATCCGTCCTGGGTGGGTGTTCTTTCTTTTTTGCAGTTTATCAATTAACGATGAGAAAACTAAATACATGGAAATGGAAAAAATGTACACCAAAGTTTAAGATATTTTATTGTCGATATAGAATATTACATAATCATTTATAATCAAAATAAAGTTTAGTTCATAAATTCTTACAATACAGAAAGAGGTACATTTTGAAAAAGAGGAACATACAGCACAAAATCTATAAGCTAAAGATAATGATAATAATTTACACAAATGATACAGTAACTCCCAAGTCTGTATAAATGGTCTGATCAATTTTGAAAATGTTTTGGACTGGATGTGCACCAATAAAGACCGGCTAAGTAGGCAAATGGTTTTATATTACACTACAATAATGCCCCTTGCCCTACATCCTATCTGACAGTTTTTGCAACGCAACTGCCTGGCAGTTTTAGAAAAATCATATTTAGATTAATTTTGGGTGTGTGCAAACTACTTCACACTTTAGTGTGCGAGATACTTGACGTATATGTCATCATAATCAAATAAGAAAATAACTGCAGTAAAAATAGTGACGCTTTGGACATTGACATTCCTGTGCAAATATTGTAATTTTTTTAGAACCGTAGAACAAATTTTTTCTAGAGCCATAAAAAAAGGTGACATTCATGCATTGCTATCACTATGCAAAGCTAGCATTTTCTCTAATATGGCAAAAAATAACTATGAAAACAATTTCTTCACATGTGAAAAAATAATGATCTCCTTCCTTACATGTTTGTCAAGGTAACAAAGAAAGGAACAAAAATTCAGTCAGTCGGTTGTAGAAAAAATATTGTTTAGTGTTGTTTGGCACGTTCAAATGAATTGTTTTGCATGAGATTCTCATGCGCTGGAAAAAACACTGATTTCACGCACTTAGTACAAAATTAACTATTTTTAACTTTTGATCCAAAATTTTAACATTCTCTGATGTACATTATCTTTGAGGCTGTTCAAAGCAGCTCATTAGACGAAGGAAATAACCCACATCAGCAGCTGGTCTATTCTAATACGGAACACCCGTTCAGTGGAGCGGATTGTGCATTCAAGTATTACAGCCGAGTGAGGGCAAGCCATGAAGAACTGGGACTTAGAAGAGGATTAAAAGATATTTAATTAATAAACATTTATTGTTTCGGCCACTCACCGTATGATTTGGTCATACCTTGTAACTAATAATAGAACAATTAATATTTTAAGCAAACCACCACGATATTTCATCACCTTACTCAGAACAACGCTCCATTGGATCAATTAAATTATGAATGTTCACTGTCTTTCTGAAATTCTCTTACATATTTGGATTAGGGGTAGTACTGAAACAGCGGTTTTATTGTACTTACTGTATTACTAATTTCTAAAGAATTCAGCAGTATGACTGCAAAAGTCAAAACAAATTCTTGGACAAGCGACAACCTTGAAACTTCTAATTCTAAAGTTTTTTTCTGTTATGAGTCTTCATATGGCTCACTAATCCACTTTTATGTGCTGCTTTATACTCGCAAATACCACACAAATATGGTCTTTGTCCTGTATGTGTTCTCATATGTCTAACTAAGTGATCCTTCTTTGTCGTTTTATACTCGCACTGAGAACATGAATAAGGTTTTTCTCCTGTATGTGCCGTCATATTATGTTGAACTAAATAACCCTTTTGTGCTGCTTTATAATCACACATAGAACACGAATAAGGTCTTTGTCCTGTATGTATCCTCATATGTACAACTAAGTGACCTTTCTGTGTTGCTTTATACTCGCAAACAGAACATGTATAAGGTTTTTCTACTGTATGAGTTCTCAAATGTGTAACTAAGCTATCCTTTGCTGATGCTGTATAACCACAAACAGAACACAAATAAGGTTTTTGTCCTGTATGTGTCCTCATATGTTTCATTAAGTGACCCTTTTCTTTCGCTTTATAATTGCAAATAGAACAAGAATATGGTTTTTCTCCTGTATGAGTTCGCATGTGTATAATTAATCTATCTTTTGCTGATGCTCTATAACCACAAACAGAACACGAATAAGGTTTTTGTCCTGTATGTATCCTCATATGTCTAACTAAGTGATCCTTCTTTGTCCCTTTATACTTGCAAATAGAACATGAATAAGGTTTTTCTCCTGTATGTGTCGTCATATGTTGAACTAAATAACGTTTTTGTGCGGCTTTATACTCGCACATAGAACACGAATAAGGTCTTTGTCTTGTATGTGTCCTCATATATTTAACTAAAATGGAATCCATTCATATCGCTCTTCATATTTTGCAAGAAATTATTCTTACCTTCAGTTTTATATTCACAAACCTTCCGAACTAAAGTTTCTTCTGAGCAGCTTCCACTTGCTGCACACGAAACAAGCAATTCATCTTTTACATCAACTTCTTCCTGTTTAATAGTGAATTCATGGTAATCCGTGTTGTCAGTACTGACTTCAGCAATTTCTTGCTTTATATGTAAGTTTCCAACTACTTTATCGTCATCCAATTTCATTAGAGGTTCATGCAACCGGATGGATATTGCATTAACCAATCCATGTTCCACATCCATTATGATAGCAAAAATAAAGTATGTATATGTTTAAGTGCAATATCTGGAAACAAACAGAAAAGTAAAATTAGTTTGGTTATGTTTATTTATAACAAAGTAAACAAATTGAGCTCTAATATTTTCACTTATACACGAAACTATATGAAATAACAATAACCAATTTTTTCATAGAATTGCGGACGCCCTAATAAATGTTAAATACCTACACACACTACCACCTTTACTGAGGGGAAATAATGTGAGAGATGTAAGAACCAGCACACCTATAATTATAATTCCCAGAAAGTTCCAAAGTTATTATAAGTGCAAAAGTGTATATAAACAAAACTATCAACTGTTTGTCTAGAAACTGAACATTAATATTAAAATTTGCAGTTACAACTACATTTCCAATATTTATATGTATAAATAATTGCTGACCTAAATATATTAGGATACATAGGCTAGTTGTCTATCAGGACTGCTGATTTATAGTTAAAAGTTCATTTCTAGCTAGAAAAGTATTTATAGATAGAAAAACTATCTAAATATTAAAAATACAAAAGTGAAGTTAAACAGAAAATAACAGACTAACTATTCAAAATTTATTTAAGAAATTACATATAAAATTCAAATCAGGAAATACTTACATTTAATATTCAAAATAGGTAAGGTTCTAAAATATAAATTAAATTTATCATCTTTGGAGTTATATGATGGGTTGTTGATGTTAACAGAAAGCAATTTATAAAAATCTGGTGTGATACACTCACACAATTTCCTTTTACAGTGATCTTATAATTAGCCAAAAATTTGATTTATAATTTTTAGGCATTTGTCAAAATTTTTAAATAATTACAAATTCTACAAAAACGGCACATAATAGAGCGTTAGTTCATGAAACAAATTTTCTCTAAAATTCTAAGCTGAATTCAAAAATGTAATAATATACCGGGTGTTCTATTTATTATAGGGGTTACTCAAAAAATAGAAAATAACAAAAGAAACCCATTTTAGAGGTATTCAACTGGAAAATCGCCTAGCTCACATTAAAAATGTAATAAAAATGTAAAAAAAAAACGTTAGAGCCGTTTTTGAAAAAAAAACGAAAGAAACTAAAAAATCACAAGAGTAAACACCTACTTCCGGTTATGTGATTTTCTTCAAAAGCTTGCTGTCGCATCTAGATAGTACACAACACTTATATATAAAGTTTCAACGTCATACCTCTTCTCGTTTTTGAGATATTGTGTTCACAGACAGACAGACAGACAGACAGACAAACACACAGACACACACACACAGACCAATGCACAACAATATGTTTTTTGGGTTCAGGGGACTTACTTAAGGGTATATAATGTTTAACTATTATATACCCTTAGGTAAGCTGATCGCTCCATTATTAAGATTTAGTCCTAACATTTAGGGCCGGTTGCAGAAAGCAATGTTAAGTCTGGTGTTAGCTAACATCGCGTCAAAGTGAACAAAATCGCATCAAATTTTGTTTACTAATGTATTAGTTACCATAAGCATTTGAGATTTGATTCGTTTTTGTTCACTTTGACGTCGCGTTAGCTAACACCAGACTTAACATCGCTTTCTGCAACCGGCCCTAATTGTTTTTAGCCCTACCATTTTACGTCTGATGATGACACATTGTCGAAACTAGTCACACATTATAACTTTTACCTATTCGTACATCAAATAAATTTGTGGGGAAGACTTCAAGTTCTTCATTTACATTTTATTAAATCCAACCCCACTTAAAGAATCAATGGACCAACATCGAATTGAATAAAATCCTTTTAAAATTAATAATTTATTTATGAATTGATATACAAGCGTGCAAAGGACTAAATTTAGTGAAAGAACAGGTAATATATAAGAATTTTAACAGAAGACTAACTTTAACATGAAGAAAGAAGACCATTTAACTAATTAAATAAGAATTAAAGATAATGGAATTGGTAAAGTAAATCTGTTCGAATCTGAGTGATTGCAGAAGCTGCAGTTCGAGTTGCTGCCAAGGTGGAGATATCTGTAACTGATTTGAATGGGTAGGTATAATGTCATAAAGTTATTATTGGAGTAAATAAAATCTGGACCTTTGATTGCTGGTTGGATTCCATACCAGTCTCAGTTAAGGTAGATACATCTGTGATGGGGTTTTGAATTGAGTATGCTGTCACAAAGTCATCATTAAAGAACTATCTCTGGATTGCAGTCAATTGGTTGGATTTCATGCGAGTTCCTGTACGGAGGAAGACATCTTGAAATTGCTGTTGGATTTCATATAAAGGATTTACTATCTGGGAGAGCTGATTAGTTTTTGGGATTGGTGTATAAGAAAGTCAGTGGTGTTCTATCCACTGTGACGGTGTGGCTTCAAATTGAAGTAGGAATTTTGGTTGGATATATAAACATAAGTGGCAGAATAAGCTGGTTGCATGTGCACAACTTGACAAGAGAATTGGAACAATTCAATTAAGGGAAGATAACCAGGTATATGTAAAATAAACATTACTCAAATTTAATATTGAAATTATAATTTATGTAAATACAGGGTGTTGAAAGAAAAGGGTAAAATATTTTACCCACTTATAGATCTCATGAATATAAACAAAAATGTCTTAATAAACATGGGTGCGGAAACGCTTTGTTTCCGAGATACAGGGTGTTACAAGTTTTTTTTTACGTTTTTTTGATGTTATCTAAAAACGTTTAGAGCGATTTTAATGACATTTTTAGAGTTTGTTTATAATTTTATGAGGTAACTTTTGGACCTATTATAATTGATGTAGTAATTCCAGGGGCGTGCACAGGAGGGCATAACGATTAGGTTTTTGCACACAAAAATAACGCCCACGAGATTTTTTGCAGATTTTATATATTTTTTTAATAAAGCACCTAAAAATGTAACTTTTTTGTCTCCTGAGATTTTTCAGATCTCACCTCGTTTTCAAGAACAAAAATAAAGCTCGTATTTTTGCACGTCTCTGAACCTGTTAAGACAAAAACTAAAATGCTTCAATATCTAAAAACCCCTTAACCGATTTTAGTGAAACTTTGGAGGTTTATTAGTGCTATTAATGATCATGTGTTGGCACACTTAGATTTAAATTATTTATTCCAGGAGCGGCTGGGTTTTTTTTTTGAAAACTTTAACACTGTATCTCGTAAACAAAGCATTTTCGGACCCATGTTTATTAGAACGTTTTTGTTTATATTGATGAGATCTATAAGTGGGTTATATATTTTACCCATTTTTTTCAACACCTTGTATACAGTGTCCGCCAAAAGTTCGGCATAACATGAGAAACTATATATATATACAGTTTCTTGAATGTTGTTCTTCGTTGAACGGTTTAGTTTTTGTAAGAACTGACCGCAAAGTATTCATCGTTTTGAATACCGTCCTAACATTGAATCTATTTCCAATTCGTCTAATTTTGTCAGATATGCCTGGAATATATGGTATAGTTAGAGTATTATATTTTTGAGTGTCATTCTTTTGTATGTGTGTGGCATTGCTTCGTGTATTGAAAATGTTCCGAACAAGAGTCTCTGGATAGCCATTATCTTGTAAAACATTAATAATAAATTCTTTCTCTTTTTTGAAAATTTTATCATTAGAGCAAACAACTTTGGCTCTGTCGTTGAGCTCAAGATAAAAAGCAAGCGCAGCGATGTCAAAAGAGAATTTTTGTTTTGTGTGGATTGTCCGAATATTTTTTAGGTGACTATTCAACTCACCCCCTTCAAGTTAACTATTCACCAATCATAATTTAGTATTTATGTTATTTGTCACCAGTCAGCGTAAAATTGTGCAACAATTCCGCTAGCGGAATTTTAATGACAATTTTTTTCTCTTCCTGTGACATTTATTTAACTTCCTGTAAAATTAATCAAATATAATATTAGAAATGTCAAACTTGACAAACAATTTATTTTACGTCAACAGATTTTTATTTTCAAAGAGGACGTGATAAAATTGATTAATTACTAAGAAATGTCAATTTTGTTCGTTGAATAGTCCTTCAAATGCCGCTTGCAGCCGACGAATTGCATGAATTTTTGTCAAAGTGTTTATTCGTGTTTATTGCTTCAAAATTGGTCTCGTGCTGTCGCACTCGACCAATTTATATCGAAGCAATAAACACTCATTCATTTTGACAAAAATTTTCGGCAATTCGTCGACCGCTCGCGGTATTGTATATGACAATTTAATGCATACACTAAAAATCCCATAAGCCGCGGATTTTTTGTCACTATGACAGCGGCAAAAGTTAGCCCTAACTTTTCCAGCGACAAAACGGAACCTAACTTTTAAAACGGTCTAATTTTAAAATAATTTTTGCCTTGTTTGTTAATTTAGTGACTTCTAAATTACCTAATATGTAAATTAAATATGTATTCATTAAATTGTCGTACCGAATTACACTCAAGCTTTTTTTTATCGAAGTAAACGTAGCATTTATAATTCGAGTTTCCTTGCTTTTGGGCAATTCAACTAAAAAACTGCCAGAAAAAAATACTCGTCCTTCGGACTCGTAATTTTTTCGGAGGCAGTTTCGTTAAATTGCCAAGCTAAAAATTCTCATTAAAATGTCAAGTTTACTTCGACAAAAAAAAGCTCTCGTGTAATTATAAGTGAAAAATCATACCTACAATTCTTCATTTTTACACACATATTCTGTTAGAATTCCATCCTTTTCCGATGAAAAAATGTGTCTCTGCTGACACTTCATTACTTACTTCATTTCGCTTGTCGGCTGCCGAGTTGAGCATTCACAGAAGACGTTTTTTACAAAACGGGCTCGGCAAATGTTGCTTGTCGAGCAGGTGACCGCCTAGTGTGGATGCTCCCCCAACTAAATGCATAAGCTTTCATGAGAAATAAATTTTACCGAGCCCGTACCCTGCCCGTGCCTTGCACTATAATGTGAATCGGACTTAACGTGCCCTTCTTGCAAACTTTCTTATTTTTAAAATGTGTACAGTTGACAACAAAGAAAAAATTCCGCACCGTTATCACCTGCTTCTATTAATTTTAAAATAATTTTTAAGAAACCCTGCATTTCAGTGACGGCAAAAAATCGTGTTGATTAGCTAGCGTTTAAAAATCTGTACTAGCTTTTAATATTGTTAATAGAGATAATTATATCAAATTTAATATGAGATAAGCTTGATTTTTATATAGTATAAATAAAAATCATGTTGTCGTAATATTTAATTTAATGAATATACGTTTCGCTAATAGTATTAGCTTCTTCAGTATTCTATTTACATTATAATGAAATGAAAGTTGCCATGCTGAAATAAGAAAAGTCAAATTTAGATAAGCGAACACACAATAGTTAACGTCCACTTGCGTACTTACTTGTATTATGGAAGTCAGAAAAACATTATATTACGACAAAATTATAGTTATAACACATTAAAAAGACGATACAGGGAAAATAATCATCCCCACAATTTAAAATTTACGAAACGAAACAAATTAACATTTTGCATGCAAGCACGTTCATATGAAAATGCAAGGTTGTTTCTTATGTGACCCTATCAGACCCTTCATAATTTGTATTTCTAACTGGTGGAATGGCTAATTGGGGTTTCTTAAATTTTTTAGTTGTATTCGTGGAATGTGAATTCGAAATACTTTCAAAGTTTTGCCAAGTCTTTGAGTTAATTTGTTATAGACACGTCTGCCTTCTAGATTTGTTATTACTGAGTGAGGTTGTGCTTAGTTTTGTATATCAAGATTTCGGGTTATTAATGGGTATTTTATTTTTGGCTGACTAAAATAGCAATGAAGAAGACTAAAAACAACGTAAACGCCCTGGGTGTAATGATAGAAGATTTTGAAGTCAGAATAGTGCTTAGACCCGCTCTCTACATTACTATTTAATCTGGTACTAGAGAAAATCTTTGGAGAAAGTCAAATGAACAAAGAAAGAACCATAATGTACAAATAATATCTGTTACCATATTTGACACAATGGTTTAGTGCAGTGAGTTTTTGAGTGACCGTAATATTAGCATCTAATATACTGTATCATAAATTTCTTCCCTGGTTGGCTGTTCCACATTAACTTTTGTATAAAGCAAACATTAGTGTGAATAGCAGCACATATGACAGCACGGTTCAAGCGGTCGACGACTGGACGCGATAGAATCGAAAGCACAGTTGGCGTCTGAAAAGTAGCTAAGCACTTATGTACACAGGAAATAAAAGATTTAGGAATCTAAATAGCAGTGAAAAAAGTGATGATATAATTTTAATAATATCAGAAGAGTAGCAATTAAGTCATCAACGGAAGCGAGAGCTAAGCACAAAAATCTGGTATGATACGCGCACACAACTTCTTTTTACAGTGATCGCATAATTAGCCAAGAATTTGATTTTTAAATTTTAAGCTTTTTTCAGAATTTTCCAAAAATTACAAATTCTACAGAAACCATACAACATAGAGAGTTAGTTGGAGAACCACATTTTCTCTAAAATTTTAAGCTGAATTCAAAAATGTAATAATATAGAGGGCGTTCTATTGAAAGTAGAAGATAATAAAAAAAACGAAAGAAACCCATTTTAGAAGTACTCTGAAAAATCACAAGAGTAAACACCATACTTTCGGTTATGCGATTCTCTTCAAAAGCTTGCTTTTTCATTTTTGAGATATTTTGTTCACTCACAGACTGATAGACGGCTACACAGACATACAGACAGATAAACAGAGTAATGAAGAAAAATATGTTTTTTTGGGTTCAAGGGACTCGAAAACGTGAAGACCTGTTCAAAACTCAATTTCGAATTTTTGAGGTGAATCCAATAATACTTCCTTTAGTCTAAAAGGAAGTAAAAAAGAGAATATATGGAAGAAGAATATTAAAGATACGATGATATCGATGATGGAGAAAGAACACAGAGAAAAACAGTAAGTTAAGGGAAAGACTGGCCAAGATGGCAGAAATATATGTAAAATCAGGTGAAACCAAGTAGTAGGAAGATTAGATAAACTATAGAGCACATTGAAGATGATAAAATGGAACGTGGTGATTAAAGGGCTTAAATGTAGTAACCAAACAAATGAGCAAGGGGTGATGCAATTTCTGCAGGATAGGGTCAGTGGATGCAAAAGTGAACAAAGAGACCGCTACTGACAACAAAAAGAAGAATAATATAGAAAAAGAAATCTTATAGGAATAGATGCATAGATAAGTAAAAGTTTAAAAGAAAAAGAAGAAGAATTAATAGAGGTAATGGAAAAAGATGATATATATATATACTCTGTGGGTATTTTGGATAAAAAACAATGGGAAGGATAGCTAAGGGATACTGACTTTATTGGTCTGGAGTATAAACCAATAAAACAGACAAAGCAGGAATAGGTTCACTAGTGAAACCGGAAATTATGGAAACCATAATAAGTAAAAGGTATTCGTAAGCAAATAACTACTATGAATGGATGTAAAATTAGATGAAACAGATGATATATGGTACAAATCACACAAAACGAACTAGACATAAAAGACAATAACATTATAATAATAGGAAACCTAAATGGAGAGGGGGGCAACGACAACATAAGGATATAAAATTACCTAGAAACGCAAGATAAAAACACACAAAATAATAAGAGGGGCAAGGTAGTGGACCTCGCCATAGGAAGCAACCTAATAGTAGCGAACACTAGACTTGAGCATAAGGGAGGAGTATAGTAGAGAAGAAAGTTCTATCACTGACTACTTCCCAATAGACGAGAGAATATGACCTAAGATTAAAGATGTGAGTAAATAGAGATCTAAAAATTGAAATTGACCACTACTTGTTAAATATGGACTTGATAGTTAAGCAAGTGAAGGAAAAGAAAATAAAAAATATGTGAAAGAAGAATCAGAAAGTGCAGACTGAGAGAAGTGTGCCTTAAGAAGAAATATCAAATATGTCTAAAAGGCAAACTAGAAAGAGAAAATGCAATAGCGGGGGTAGAAGAGAAATGGGCAACCCTGAAACACAGCATAGTAGAAGCAGCAAGGGAAAGCTACGGAGTAGCAAAAATCGGAAACTCGGGCGCAAAAATAGCAGCGTGGTGGACATCGGAGCTACGGCACAAAAGAATAGGGAAAAATGGAAGAAATATCTCTAGCTCCAAAAACAAATAAGGACTACAAAGAACCATGAACAGAGATAACCAGAAACGTTAAGGAAGACAAACAGAGGACATGGAAAGCATCTGAAAAATAATTGACGGAAACCGGAAAACTGTTCTGCTATTAAGAAACACGAAACAACTTTAAAGAATATCAAAAATAAGCATTGAACGTAGTAGGGAAAGAAAAAGAAATAATGGATAGGTGGAAAGAATATTTTCAAGAATTGCTAGAGGAAGATAGCGAAATGAAATAGGAGACATTAGAATAAGAAAGTGATGAGCTAAAGGGATTACAAAACATAGGGAGGAAACAGAGATCGGAAAAAGAATTATAGAAAGCCATTGCTAAGATTAAACGCGGAAAAGCACCAGGAATAAACGAAATAGCATCTGAAATTGTAAAATTTATGGGAGAAATTGGCAAAGAAAAATTATTGAATTTAATGAATAAAAATTGGGAATGGGCTGGTAAACCGAAATAATAGTACCGCTATAAGAAACGGGACATACATTTTTTATTTTACTTTGAAACCATAATCTTGTTTATTGGCTCTCGATAGAGGGCGTAAAATGGCTTTTTAATACGATCGTGTCAAAATGACAATTTTTTGCATTGTTTCTAGTGTCAAAAGCGACGTTTGTAGCACTCTTAATATTAGGGCCCGAAATACGTCTTATACGCACGTTGCAGTTGGTGGCATGTTTTAATACTAAATTAAAACACGCTTTGCCGTAAATTTTAATGTCAACATAACCTAGAATATCTAACACAATGTGACGGAAAAAGTGTCACCGAACTAAGTTTTTATATTTCTGTTCGATCGTAGAAAAAATAGCGTATGATGCACGTGTATAAGAGCCATTAAATCACTAGCGACTTTATAAGCACTCCGCTATTGCGCCGTGCTCTTAAGCTCGTCGCACATGCACTTATACACTTGCATCATAATATACTACTATAGTCCTAGGGCCTATAAGGTTGCTAACCAATATAACAAGCACCAACAATGTAGTAAAGCAACAGCAAAAATCTGTATAGAAACCATAGCAGGCCAAAAATGCACAGCGCCAGCACAACGATGACGCAGTAGTCTGTAGCCAAAATACTGACTCCTTGAATTTTGTCCATTTTGAGGATTAAAATAGAATAAAACATTGTATGTACCACGTGCCTAATCACGATTATAGCTCTTGGGAAATTTAAAGCTCTCCGCTTCGCGTCGCGCATTAAACAATTACCTCGTGTTATAATTTATTGATTATGCCCTTAATACATAAATAACTATTGAAACTATAGAGCAATCACGTTACTAAGTGGTAGTGACAAATATATGCAAGAATTGTAGAATCTAGATTAAGGAGCAAACTAGAGAAGTACAGTACCTCACATTTGTAATAAGACAACTCAGTGAAAAGATCATTAAAAGGGAGGACAAATACATGTGAGTTTTGTGGAACTCGAAAAAGCGTTCGATAGAATCAAAAGAGAACAGGTTTGGAAGACCCTAGAGTGGAGAGAAGGTCTAGAAACGAAGAATCAACAGAGTTCAGGGCAAATGTAGGATTAAGACAAGAGCGTGCTAAAGCCACTGCTGATTGCATTAGTGATAGGTAAAGCAATAAAAAGCAAGGAAAAACCAGGAAATGCAAAGTGAGATACTGGAGAATAGAAACCGTGGAATTGAAGGGACTGCCTTTCGCATACGACATGGTGATTTTAAGGCAAATAGAATTTTTTCAACACGGCTTAGAAGTATACTCAAAGATAACGAAATTGAATATGGAGATTAATGTAAATAAAACAAAAACAAAATTATAATAGCCGCGGAAGAAAAAACGCACAGCATTAAAATAGAAGAAATGGATACAGAACTGGTAGAAAATTTTAAATGCCTAGGAGTATGGATAAGTATTTTTGCTAAATTAATGAAGTTAAAGAAAGAGTAGGGGCAACCGGGCAGTTTTTTAAAGAAATAAAGTCTACATTTCATAGGAAAAAGGCTCCAGAGAAGCAAAGACAGCCTTATTAAAGGTACCAATACTAATATATGGAAGCGACTAATACTAGCAGGGACACATTCGGAACAAAGTATTTAGAAAAACTTAAAAAATAAAACCAATTAGGACAGTGGCACATTACACTTGTATAGAACAAAGAGGGAAAGAACAACAAAAAACATATATGCAGCAAGAGTACCACAGCAAGCAAAAGAACTGAGAGACGGTAGAAGAAAATGGTGGAAAATGGACGAAAATGGAAGAAAAACGCAAATCAGTAAGGAATAGATAGCACTCTACTAGAAACCACCGAACAAATAAAACCACTCAACCAACCTAATTTGTAACACTCCGCCCTTCTGCTAATAAGGGCGTTGAAGTAATTAATCACCATCGGGTAGCTCTCTCAGTCGGAGTTAATTTGGTTCAGCCAGATATACACTATGAGACCAGCAAACAAACATCAGGATAATTTTAGACAGTTTAATTATATTGTAATGTATTCACAAATATAGTAAAATGTATTTTACAATAAAATTGCTAGTTATACGAGACGTCCTGTTGCGAACACCTAGCGTTACTGCAACCCGTCATACGTCCGTGCGTTTGTGGGCCTACAGTTCGAGCCTGGGAAAATATACGGGACGCCACTGGTCAGGAAATCGGGCCCTCGAAGTTGATTCCGGCGTTGCCAACTTTTAAGCTTGAATCTCGGTCCCAATGTCAAAGGCACGTGCGGGAGATTCGGCAAGCTCCCTGTGAATTGCGCGTTGTGTTTGTGCTGGGTGCCATAGAATGAAAAGTCGACGGTGGATTTTAGCTGGGGCACGATCTCGAGAGGATTGCAGACGTCGGGGATGCTTTCCACGATGCGGTGTAGTCAGGTGATTGTGTGGACGGCTTCTCTGCGTCCCTCGGGAAGTTTAGCAGGTAGGTAAATATCTGTGTTTAAAGGGATTAGCACATATAAAGGTCGTTGTGAAAATTTGCGACTTGGAGGCCCCCTTTTGAATTATGAGTTCTAATATGTTTGTTTCGAGTTTAATTACGCTGAGTGGCTGGCTTAATTATTACGAGAAGCATGCGAAACGGCCGCATGAACGAGTCGTCGCCTCCAACATGTCTTCTAGGAAATTGTTACAACTATTTGTTGACAGACCTTGGACTAAAATTTTAGGCTGAATTCAAGTTATATTATTGACCGGGCAAACCAGTGAAGCGGTTCTCAATAAAGATCGTCGCCTCCAGGAAATGGTTTTTCAGGACAAGGAATCGTTCGCGTTTTAGCTAGAAACACGGCCTCCTGGTTTGGATTCGTCGGTTCGACTTAGCTACAGGAAAACTCCGGATGCAGGATTCCAAAATGTGAGGGAAGAAATTCTCTTTTTAATCAGACGGGACGGACAGGTTTTGGAATGATCTGAGACTGGGTGGATACTGGAGGGAATCTCGGAAATGAATGCGAATGAAATGCCTCGTGATTCGGTCGTGAAGCCGCTTTTATGGGCCCCTCTTCGTGATTCGTGCATCTAGCAACCACTTCGGACATTCTAAGTGGGGGAGCAGCGCATACGTGGAGCGGGGATATCTCGATGACGTACTTGGCCGCGTTGGCCAAAAATTCAAACTCGTAACGTAACGTAGAAATCGCTAGGGGAGAACGCGCGAATTAATTTTAATTCAGAAAAACGCGTTCCCGCTGGTTGAAACGTTACAAATTTACACCGACAAGGTAGAAAGGCATATAATTAAGTAAGTAAGTAATTTTATTTGATCACTTCCATATTGTTCTTCAACGAAAATCGTATTGTATCTTTTTGCACACCAATGTGTTACCATTTATTTACTTGTTCGCAAATATTTTTTACTATGGCGTTTCTGAAGCTCTACGATAAATTGGTCAATAATTTGAAGTCCATTACACACCAACATTTTATTTTTATAATTCCAGACTTTCCATTAGCGCCACATTCTATAATTGCTATTAGTATAACTCCATCAAATATAAGTAACGTTGGTACTACTATTGCAGATAGTCACTCAAGCTTATAAATTCATGAGCAACGAGTTCCAGTTGTTTCCCAATTCGACTTCAAGTGGGCCTCTGCTCGGCGTTGAAATAAAACCTGGTAGGGCTGGCGGCAGCTTTTAAGTGTGTAAACTACACTGAATGTACCATTATGAAGGTAACATATTTTGCTTTGCTTATTTCTGCTAATGCCAATCGTTTCGCCTAGGAAATAACTTATCACGCCTGCAACTGGGCCCCAGACGAATCGCAGTTTCCTCCGTACATACCCGATGGCAGTTACATGTTAGAACTGCAAGGACTCTTTGCTTCTCAGGAGATGTTTGTCGCCAGAGCATATGGGACGGTGTCACGTGCCATAGTTATTAACTGATGATATAAAAAGAAGACATATGCTGCAATATTGTTTTGTTGGCGGTGGAGGGTATTTATAGTAGCATATTATAAATAGCAGAATTGGTGTTTTTGGGCATTATTAATGATGTGCTGTTACGGAACATTAGATACAGCAAGTGCGTTTCACTACAACAATGTAATTATTATTAATAAATGTTAATTTGTTTTCGGCTTTATCTTATATGTATATATTTCTAAAAGTCCTGACTGACTCACTGACTCGCTCACTCATCAACGCCTAGCCCAAACCCTTGGACCTAGAAAGCTGAAATTTTGCACAGAGGTTCCCTTTATGATGTATACAAGGAATAAGGAAGGATATTTCGCAATTCAACCCCTAAAGGGGTAAAATGGGGGTTCCAATTTTGTATGGAGAAATAATATTAAATAGACATTTCGACTTGAAACTTCGTAGGAGTACTCCTAAAAACAAATAATCAAACACGTATTTCGTGATTTTCCAAAAATCAACCCCTTAGGGGGTGAAATGGGGTAAGTACGTAAGCCTAAAAATCGATATGGGTGTCGTTATTGAGGTTTTTTGGGACGTTGATTGCGAAAATTACATTTATTTTTAAGTCTAAGACGGTGAACATGACATAAGGGAAGAAACGGGACGGACTGGACCGGACGGGACTGAGCAGGCCTGGACTAGACGGGACGGAAAGAGAAGGAAAAGGATGGGATGGAAGGGGAGAGGATGGGATGGAAGGGGAGGGGCGGGACGGGACTGGACGGGAGGGAAAGGGGCGGGACGGGACGGGAAGGAAAGGGTCGAGACGGGGCGGGGCGGGGCGGAACGGGATGATACGGAAAGGAAAGGGAAGAAATGGGATGGAAGGGGAAGGGACGGGACGGGACGGGAAGGGACGGGACTGGACGGGACGGGACTGAACAGGAAGGGACTGGACGGAAAAGGAAGGGACGGGACGAAAAGGAACGAGACGGGACGGGACGGAAAGGGAAGGGAAGGGAAGGAATGGGATGGAAGGGGAGAGGACGGGACGGGACGGGACGGGACGGTACGGAGACGGGGACGGAGAAAGGGACGAGGACGGGGATAGGATGGGATGGGATGGGATGGGATGACAGAAAATAATTAGTCATTATTTAATACACAAATAACGAACCTCGCGCGAACGAAGTCGCGGGTAAAAGCTAGTTATAATATATTTATGGCTGCTTGGTAGCAAAAGTTTGTCACTTAGTTTTAATCTGGTATAAATTGTTACATTTGTTGTCCAAAGTTCACATAATGTTTAATAACCGACAAAATCCCGAATAGTAGAATGTTGAAAATTCTCATAAAATGAGTACAATAAAAAAACATCAGGAAACGCTTTGTAAAAAACAAACAGTTTGACAGGTAAGAAATAAAGTAGAAATATAATTGTTTCTATTAGCAGACCTTCTTGCAATGTGAGGTGTACTCCGAAACTTTTACAGTTTGTTTAGTATTTCTAACCCTGGTTTTCTTACACTTCTTTCTTTTGGTCGACATTCTAGCCTCTTCTAAGGTTGCGTCCAGTGAACGTAACGAGAAGATGAAAAATTAACCATTTTATATCCGATTTAAATAGGTCTTATCGAAGTAATGTCTGTTTTGTTTTATTTAATATGCTACTGGCAGGCGAACAAGCAATTCGTTTTTTACTGAAATACAACGCCATCAATTTTATTTTAAATATTAGGGCTATCTATTTCTGAATTATATGGTGTATACATTGTAATATGTATAGGAACGAAATTACTAAACTCCATAGCTTGTATGGCGACGTTATTAGTGTATAATGTAGATCATAAAAAACAGTTGGGTTATGTAAATAGTTTTACGTATTAAATATCTATAGTATAGAAGTAATATATAGATAGGTACTCTAAAACACTTTTTATCGCAATTTGTTCGTTTAAAGTACTAAAGTTAACAGCACATATATTAGATATTGCCTGTGCATTTTTCCAGGATTCTGGGATTCTGCAACATTTCCAGCATTTGTTAATTAAGTACAGTAGGCTTTGGCGTAGAAAAGGACCAGCATATTTAAGTAGTTCCATATTCAGGCCATTTGGGCCTCTCGTTTTTCTATTGTTTGTTCCGTCCAGTGCATCTTGCAATTCCGCCATTGTGATCAGATCTACTTCTCTGCTCCAAGCGTGCATTTTTGTCTGAGGCATTATTCTTGTTATCCTTTGGACCTCCTTCGTACCACAGTTCTTTACAGTATATTATCCACTTCTCTTCACGGATGACACTTATACTCTCCGTGTCTTTTTCAGTTCGGTTTAAACGCAGGGCCGTATTAGTAATGAAGCAGAAGCAGCACTAATTTCTATCGCAAAATTTTTAGAAGCGGGTAAAAACAACAACTGCCATAGAAAAATTATGCTTATGGCTTATGCGTAGTTCGAAAGTCCCAATGGACGGTGAATGCGTACTACCACAGATGTACACTACAAGTATTACTAACGACTTGCATTACCGCCGATGTGAATTACCACCGATTTGGTTTACACCGATCTTAAAAAGTTTGTGACAACTAAATGAAATGTCACCAAACTAAAATACCACAGATATAAAATTTTTGTACTTGGGGCGACAAAAAATTGCTCTGCTTCTAGCTAGTACAACTTGCTTTAATCCCACACTGTTTAAAAGTTGCATGCTTTTGTAGGAAAATGTTTGTCCTTGGTTAATATCGTTTTTTATAGTACTTGTGAACTGTCTGTTTAGTAACGTGGTAATTCTTGTGTAAGCTGCTTTCGACCTTTCATCGTGGCTTTCAAGAAATTGCACATATGCTTTTCTTTCTTTTAGAGCTTTGCCTATTTCTTCGTTCAAAATTCTAATTCTATTTTTTTATTTACTTCATTATTTCTAGAATAAAATTAAAATGTCCGAACCAATATGGGACAAAAATAAACCCAGAGGTAACCCAGAACCAAAAAACCAAGCGGTAAAAGAAAACATGCGTGGACAATATCGATCTTGACAAACTTAAAAAACGTGAGTATGGTAACGCTAAGTAAGAAAGAAAACGTTAATGGCAAGGACAATGCCACGCTAGGAGAAAACAACATAAAGAAGATATTTGTAGCAACGTGGAACGTAAGAGGTAAGTACGAAACAGGGGCAATAAAGCAATTACAGAGGAAGTTATAGGTTACAACAGTGGGCAGATACAAGTAGAGTCCCGATAAGCTGTTTTAATTACGTTGCAAAAATGTAGATAGTTGAGTAGAGTCCGGGACGAAGTCGTTAACGGATTAAGCCAATAAGAGATGATTAAGCGGTAATGATTTTCTAATGACCGAACTAAAGTAGGTTCATTAGCTATTACCTGATTGGCGGAAAAACAACCCCCCTCATGTATCCAAAGAATGAAAGATTTTACACAATGATGAAATATGATTTATGCCATTTAGTTAAAATCTGTAAACTACCTGAACATGAGTGCGCTAATATTTGTGACAAGTGAAAGAGGAAAAGAACTTAGTGTTGGATGGGTTTAAATATCGTTTCCACGAAGAATTATCAACTGGGGTTAAACGATGGGTATGTTCGATCGGCGCAAACAAGAAGAGTTCAGCATATTTGAAGACCGAGGGGCCGAGGGCAAATCTAATGTTTTGGTGGAAATCATTTATAAGCATAACCATGAACCACTACAAGAAAAATTATTAAACAGAAACGTATTAAGCAATTCCTTAAAAAGAAAAGCTGTCGAGGATGTAAGTGAAAGGCCCATGAAATTAGTTCATAAAGAACTAAGAAAAGGTGACGTCGACACCTTGACAAATAGCGACATCCAGTGCATAAGAAGAAATATATACCACGCAAGTAGAAGCCTTTTACCAAGACTCCCAACAAACGTTGAAGAAGTTCACCAAGACCTAAACTCATAACTAATTAAAACAAATCGGGAGGAAACATTTTTACTAATTAACGACGCGGAAAATAACGTGGTGATGTTTTCGTGTCAAACAAATTTGGGAGTTTTTGTGCAATTTGGAAACTATATATGTGGATGGAACATTTGACTGCTGTTCTAAGTTTTTCCTGCAAATATTTACAATTCATGGGCTAAAAGGAGATCATTATATACCATTAGTTTTCTTTTTGCTTCCTGACAAACGGAAGGCCACTTACAAATTGGCATTAAATTATGCGATCCAAGTATCCCAAAAGTGTGGGAAACAATTAGCACCAAGCACAGTCGTGGTCGATTTTGAACAAGCTATACATCAAAGTGTGACAGAGACTTGATCCAACATCACCCTAATTGGAAGTAGGTTTCATCTGGGTCAATCATGATACGTTTTATTTTTAATTAATGTGCATTTTAAATAACAATAATTTAACAATTCTAGGTGGACGAAAATACAAAAACTCGGTCTGGCAAGCTTCTATAAAGACAAGGAATCGGAGGTGGGAAAATTCTTAAGGTACTGCTTCGGTTTGCCATTTCTCGATCCTAAAGATGTTGGGGATTGTTTTGCCATTGACTTCAGTGCAATTCAACCTGCGAATTCTAAATTAACAGAATTTACCGACTATTTGGTGGACAATTACATATCCGAATCTTCTACATTTCCACTATATACAGGGTGTTACAAAAATGTTGGGCTGGCTATACATAGACGGTTTCTACAACTAAAAATAAGCAAAAAAGTTTATATAAACATATGTCCAATTCAAAATATTGAGGATCTTCAACGTAGAGTGGAAGATGGATGCCAGCAAATTCGAAATACACCAGGAATTTTTGAGCGCGTGAGGCAGTCCATGATACGACGAGCTCAGCAGTGTGTTGCTGTCCGTGGAGGTCATTTTGAACATTTGTTATGATTTACATTAAAAACTCCCGTTTTCTGTAACCTTTTTTAAATAAAAAAATGAAAAACTTCAAGTGGCTGTAATTCAGTAACAAACTATCTTAGGGCATATGTTTGTATAAACTTTTTTGCTTATTTTTAGTTGTAGAAACCGTCTATGTATAGCCAGACCAAAATTTTTGTAACACCCTGTATATGGGCTGAAAATTCAAGCAGCTTAAAAAGGACCACAAATGTTTGCAAGAGTTTTCATTCGCGTTTTAATTCAGCTTTTTACCATTCGCATCCTCACATTTTTAAGTTTATCACAGTTTTGTTAGATTTTCAAAGTGATACTTACATAAAAATATGAAGTGTACAGCAAAATGAAAAAAATATATATGCTTCGCAAACTTTAGACAATAAAAAGTGTTTGTTACAATAGTTGGAAATCATTTTAAAATGTAATGTTTTAAAAGTACCTAATGCTGTAAACTGTGAATAGCTGATTTTTTAATATTTGTATGCATGTATGTATCTATTAAAGCAAATGGTTGTAAATGTTTTTTGCATTTCATGAGTTTTTTTACAATAATTTACTAATAGTTGATTATATATTTCTAATATTACTCTAAAATAAATTTTAAACTACTCAAGTGTTTATCTATTACTTAATCTAACATAATCTGCTAAGATACTTTTGGGACTCTATTCAACCATCAACGGGACTCTACTCGACTGTGATTAAGGGTGTTGGCCTAAATACAGTTAAGCGAATTGTTAAAGAAGCCGAACCAAGTGATGGAAGAAAATTTACTACGCCAAGAAAACCAATTACTAAACTTAGCCCCAGCTCCTCTGTCGATCTATATGAAAAAGAAGTAATCCGAAACGTGATCTATAACTTTGCGCAAATCCATAAAAAGAGACCTACAGTGAAAGCTGTGTTCGAAGCCGTACAAAATGAAGAAGGGGGGTGTTAATTTCACTGACAAGTTACATTCCTTTAGGCGATTAGTACATAGAATGGGTTTTCAATAGAGAAAATGTCACGACAATAGGCAAGTTCTAATAGAGAAGAGAGAAATTCCAGCAAAACGTGTTGAATTTATGTGTACCTACACTGATGAAACGTACTTGCATAGCTCCCATACTGTTCAAAATTTTGGGATGATGGCACCAACAGCTGTTTAAAATCCCCTGTCGGTAAAGGGCAACGATCGATTATTCTTCATCTCAGAGGTAAATAGGGTTTCGTACCAAATTTTGTATTGATGTTTAAATCAGGACTTATGAGAAAGGCGATTACCACGATGAAATAACCCATCAAAATTATGTCAAGTGGCTGAAAGAAAAATTATAGCCGAATCTTGAAAAAGATCCATTTTGGTCATCAATAATACATCGTATCACAATTTCTGTACTGAGCCGAATCCAACATCCGTTTGGAAAAAGCAGAAATGCAAAAGTGGTTATGAGGGTGGTTCTAAATTTGCGACCTCGAAATTTTGTTAGTCGCACCCCCTAAAGTAGTTCCAATGCCAAAAAAACACCCATAAAAATTTTGAGCCCAATCGAAATATTAACACGTGCCAACCGAGCCTCGGAAGTTTCCGAATTGCAGATTTTAATAGAATTCACTTGTTATCAATTAATATCTGACGTACCGGAAGTGCTATCGAAGTTTTGATAATAACGTAAATAAAAGAAAATTAAATTTTCTACATTTCTGTTATATACAATTTTTCCGCAAACCTACTGGATGTTAAAAAAAATACGTTAAGTATTAGAAAAACGTAATAATTCAAAACTTTATTTTCGTCCTATTTTTAGTTTGTAAACGTAGAAGTACTACAATTTTGAAGTAAATTGCAATGCTTTATTCAATTTTAGGTTAATTTGATAATACACTTAAATAGATCTTATGATATATATAAATGTTTGAAATTCCGTAATAACAATTTTTTACCTATTGTAAGCATATTGGAATATTTTTAGAATCAGTTATTAAAAAAATCAGACTCGAATTGTCGAACACAGTTTCTTTGTTTGTCAATACGAACCAGATGTTTAGAAGGAGGGCATACCATCAGGGGTGGTTTACTGTAGTGGCGTCGCAACATGTCATTGGTTTTTTCGGACTATTCAACCAGAAAGAGAGATCCGAAAAACAAATGACATGCTAGTGGCGCCACTGGTTTACTGAAATCTATAACTCTTGTTCTGTTACTCTAGTTGAAAGCATTGTGAAAAGTGAACGGTATCACTTATGTTGCGTGTTTAAATATTTTGAAGTAGTGTCGTGCGTATTTTAAAATTATAAAGCTTAAAATGGCTTCAACGTCAAAGGTTCTTCGTGAGAAAGACTAAATATTTTTAATAGGAAATGACGCACATCAAATTATTGGCAGTAAGTTGCCCTCAAACAAACAAGTTTTACAAGTACTTTTTTTAATATACTTATAGTTAAATTGAATTTACGTGAAAGTGTAAAATTAATTATTCAAGAAGTAGTTGTGTTTTGGTAAAAGGCACAGTTTCCAGCTAAGAAAAAATATCATTCTGAACAAAAGCTGGAATCATTATACTCTGAATGGAGGAGTTGGCAAAAACGAGAAAATAAAGAACGTACTCAAAAAAGGAAGGAACAACAATTTGACGATCTGTTCGATATCGCACATGCGAACGCTCTAGAATTAATAAATGTAGAAGAGTTTTTGCTTCTTCAAATGCAAAAAGAGCGACCAGTTAGTATGCTTGGTGTTGATATCAGGTTACATCAACAAGGGAAGAGAACTGAGTAACGACTGGAAAGAGAAGATACAAGGAGAAAATAAACTTACGAAGAGATGGAAAATGTAAGTAAGTATATGTAATTGTTTTACTTCAGGTTACAAATAATATTGCGGAAAGAATTATTAAACTGATCGAAGAATATAATAGCTTAATTACCAAACAAGAGAACCAAAAGGATTACTTGCTACAAGTTGTTAGCAATTATCGGCGTCAATATCCGGATTCCAGTAAAGCTTCTTTAACAACAACAAAATTAACTATTGTGATATGCATTTCATTATTTTACATAAAGGTAACTTGCTATATTTGCTTTATTTTTAAGTTTGTAAATATAATTCTTTAAATTTATGTAACTTCAGTAATTATGTTGTTCGTTTTATATCATTTTTAAATAAATATATTTGCTTAATTCTATTATATTTTTGCCTTACACCTAAGGGTAGAAAGGCGATACATGAGGCAGTGTAATCAAATACAATAAAGAAATGTTTAAAACGAATAAATTTGGAAGATTGCTATAATTAAATCTTGATGGGTGTTAAATTTTAAACATTATAAAAAAATTTAATTGAGACAATGAGAGAGTAGATTTTGATATTAATTGAATACTAATTTAATGGTTACAGAAAATTTTGATAAAGTTCAAGCCAACGTTACAATTGACAAATGGATTTGTTAGAATGATAATCATTAATAGCATGTAATAATAGGATTTTTAAAATAAATAAGTGTGCAATAAGAATTGTATCTAACATAAAGGAAAATTTTGTTTAAGTTAGTTATATAAACAACTCATAAAAAACAGACATGTATTTTCTGAATTAAAGCATTTTGGAAAATAAAACTAGAAAGTTATACCTAAATTTGTATAATTTTGGTAAATACAAATTTAAAAAGGGTCTTAAACAAATCTGCGTGGTGAGATAAAATGAAAATGTTAATTGGAACTTATGGAGGTACATAATCGGTCAAGAGTTTATACAAGTACAGTCAATTGGAAATAAACATACAGAAGGTTATATTAACTGAATGCATTTGGATTGGTTAGAGTATACAAGATATTATTTGAGATTCTTACAAGTAACTACTTGATTTGGATAAGTTGTAAGTGTCGCTGTAGACATTGGAATAGCTATAAAAAAGAACAAGGTTAGATTTGGAACGTCATAATATTGGAACTTACCAGAGGTTGAATGCTTTGATGGTGATGTTTGCAAAGAGGGAGGATTGGATTCTGTAAGCAGTGCGGGTGATATTCTGGATGGATGCAGTCCAAGGGGTTCACGTGCCATCCTGGGTGCCACTGTTTGAGGAAGGTGAGCAGTAAGTTTTGCAGTCTGACGATATTGGGATCCGTTGTTGGTTGGAGTTTGGCAGAAAAATCAAGAGAGAAAGTATTAAGGTTTGTGTAAAGAGTTTATGAAAGTTTTTTAAATAACAATTAGTACAAGAAGGTGTTAAAATAGACTTGATTTATTACTTACTTAGGAGAATTGATTAATATGTGTGTCAAGATAATATACAATTGTCAATACCTGGCTTGATGAGTTTTAAAAATTGGTTTGACAGCAAATGCCATTAACTGTAATATAAAAATTCTATTAATAGAGATCTTGATTTGGCGACCCACCTGAGATAAGAGAACTTGATTTTAAAAAAGAAATTATTATTTAATTAGAAAGGGCATTGCATTAATATAGGGTTAGTTTAAAGTGATGCATTACATTTCATAAAATATTTGGCTAGCCCAACGTGTAGCTTATATAGCCA